>CATIWF010032419.1:0-43019 GCA_949630135.1 Balakata baccata
TTCATCAGCCTTGCTGATAATTTAGATATTGCTTCTTCCATTTAACTGGGAATCAATTGCTTTCTGGTTTTCAGTTGCAATGGAGGAATCTACATAGCAGTTTTATTTGTGAATGTAATTCTTAAATGATGAGTTTTCTCTTTAAGTGCTTCACTGTGATACTAGTTATCCATTCTCTTCAGCTGGACGGATCTATATTGAAATGAATGGTATTATTGGACCCATTAATTTATGTAAACTTCTTATTTTGTACACTCCAATATTTTTAACAAAATGAGCAATCAGTGGTTATAATGGTGGGAACATAAATACAACATTTCACATTCACATTGTTCTGCTACACTATGATTCACATTCTTTTGGCAAGACAATTCTATAATTATAAACAATGTTTAACTGTCACAGGCAGATTCATATCCCTTTGTTCCTCGTGTTTCTGTTAAGGTTTTGTTCTCATCTTGCTTCAGTAGCTTTGCCAATCCGACATCAGAAATTTTTTGAACACCTGAACTTATTCCTTTAGTATGTTCTGTAGTTCTATGTTACAATGAATGATCTGTGCTCGGCACTTTGCAAAAAGAGACACAAGCAACAGAAATATGAGCAACCCATGAGGATGTTGATGAAATGGTACATGTCTCTTTCAGCTTAACTAAAAGTTCTGAATTTAAATTTTGGGTATGCAGCTATTTTAAAACTTATGAATGAGTACTTTGTTGTCTTTGAGGTCCTACTTGGCATGAGCAGAATTGGTTTTAGTATGTGATTTTAGTTAACTAATTGAGAATACCTAATATTCTATTGAAAAAGGCAAATTCTACCTCCTTCGTGGCCCAAAAAGAAACCTAACACCAATCATGAAGGGAATTTTACGGAAATATCGAAAATTGAATATCAATTTATATTTCTACTAGCGCTTAAAATTTTTTTCAATTTTACCGAAAATTTTCTAAAATTACAACAGTACCAAAATATCAAAATTATCCAAAAATATGCCTATACGATATATTTTCGATAAACCTTAAGTATATCTTGGTTCAATTTTTTCCAATAAATAATAAAAAAACCCATAACAAGAAGAAAAAAAATATAATTTAATCTAAATTCAAAATATTACAAATTTTCAAACAGATAGTTTGGTATACTTTTCATTATACATTGTGGATACTTTGGGTATACCTTTGGAAGTTCCATGGGTGTACATTGGAGATACCTTTGGAAATTCCATGGGAGTACCTTGAGGTATATATTAAGGATACTTTTGAGATATCTTGATTCAATAATACATAATATCCAACAAAAAAGAGATTCAAAACATCACAAATTCTCAAATAAATAGTTTGATATGCATTTTGAAATACATTAGATATACTTTGGAGATCCCAATGTATACCTTTGAAAATTTCATGAAAATACCTTAGAAATATCTTGGGTATACCTTGAAGATTCTCAAGGAATTTCCTATGAGGAATTTCCTGAGCATACTTTGAGGGTACCTTAGAAATATCTTTGGAAACTCCATGGAAATATCTCAAGTATACCTTGGTGATTTTCACACAAAAAAACCAGCTAATATTCTACTTTGAACACTCATATTTTCCTAAATGATTATTTTCATAACCAACTAAAAATCCTTCCATTAATTTAACATAGAAAAAGGGAAAAGAAAAAATTGTTTTTTTTTTTTAAATGAGCCACTAGATATGAACTTCATTATTCACTCAGTCGATGTCTCTGAAGAAGACAAGCCACTCACCTCAAATCAACCCAATAATCCTCTGCCATCTCTATCAAAGGCACATCGCTGCCACAAGTCAAGAAATCAACAGGTCAAATCGGAGTTTTCTTCATCTGCTTTCACCAAATCCTATCTTCAGTCTATCGCATTGTCATAGCTAACAAAATGAGCATGTTTTCAAAAATCGGTAAAAATGAAAAAGATTTCAGTAGAAAAGAAAAGAGGAAAAAGTGAAGACAATTTTGTAAATAAAACTTAAAAATCGGTGCTCAGCAAAATTTTCTTAATCACTAAATCGATCAGATTCCGAGCTACTAAATATTTGAACTTAGCATTTGCTCATTCGCCCAAAACATCCCAACCCATCAAAATATATGAATTTAATTCTTTAAAAACCCGACCCAATCAACTTAAATTCATTAGATCGATTCGATTTAGTCCAGATGGTTTAGTTTTGCTAACTCACACTTGACCAAATTGTATAATATTATAGGCTCACCTATATATTATATGATCAAAAAGAAGATATAAGTATCTTTTTATTTTATTTTCGGTCTATATTGTCATCTAGTAATTTTAAAAAATAACTTTCCTTCATCTGGTGTTGATGTGGTAAGAAATGTAAAATCAAATTATTTGTATAACACATGTAGTGAAAGAGCAGCAGTATGGAGTGGTGTTACTTTTTTAAAAATTATTAGGTTACAAATGTGGATAAAAAATAAAATAGATGAATTAAAGATCATAAAGGACTTTAGAAAATACAATAACAAAAATAGATAATTATATGGCCAAACCAAAAGAAAAGGAGTAAACTATTAGGACACCTCTAAAATTTAGTTAAATACACTAGTTAGTTCATTTATTTTTAAAAATACATTATGAAGTATTTTAAATTTAGTTTCATTAACTAAAAAGGCTAATCAACTAAAAAATACAAAAAAAATATCTTTATTTATAGGAAATTTTTTATAAATATAAAAAAAATGAAAAATAATTACAACTTTACATGTCATTAATGTTTTGTTCAATTTTACCAAAAAATACTTTCAATAATTATGCAACACCTAAAATCTTACATGAAAATCTCTCTTTCAAATTTCCCACGATCTGATTATCTATCCATTCAAATCCCTTGTTCAAACCTCTCGTTTTTTCCAATTCTATTATTCATTGACCTTTATTTCATTCTGAAATCATCAAGTACAATCAAATCTGCATAATCGTCATCTTCAATCATTTTCTTCCGTTGAATCTTCAAATCGCAGTCTGCAATCATCAAGTTAACAACAACATTCTTCTTCAGTTTAAAAAAAACAGATATGCTTAGTTTATTATGCATGTAATCAATATTGGGGAAATATTGAGTAAATCTTTTTTGGATTTTTAAAAACAAAAACTTAGATGTACATTACTAAATCACCGGTATACCTCAATCATACCTTGGAATTCATTGGAACTAACAACTACATATGTAAAACAAGTTAATTCTCGCTTCTAGCTGGGTATACCATGAGTCTACTTTCGGTATACCTTAGATATATCTCAGAGATACCTTCGGCCTAAAGTACTTTGCAGAACAGATGATAATATCTGGTATACCTTGGGTATATCTTAGGGATACCTTCAGCCTAAAATAGTTGTGAACAAAAGGTTATAAAGTCCGGTATACCTTCAGCATACCTTTGGTATATCTTGGAGATACTTTCAACATAAAATACTTAGGACAACAGTCTATAAAGTCTAGTATACCTTGGGCATACCTTAAGTATATATTAGGGATACCTTCAGCTTAAAACAATTGTGAACAAAAGGCTATAAAGTTAGGTATAACTTGGGCATATCTTGAGTATATCTTTGGGATACCTTCGGCATGAAATTCGTAGGACAACAAAGCATATAAAGTCCGGTATACCTTGGTTATACCTTGGATATATCTGGGGGATACCTTTGGTCTAAAATAGTTAAATGAACAGAGCCTATAAAGTCCAATATATTTTAGGGATATCAAGGGGATATCTCTACTAAACAACTAAGCTATATACAACTTATGAAAGTCCGGTATACCTCTAGAATACCTTGGGGATATCTCCGCTAACAACTACACACAGATAGGTTACATTGTCTAAGTATACCTCTGGTATACCTATATTATACTCTGAGTATACCTGGTGACAAATACTTATCTTTACATTCTCTGTACTTCATTCGATTTAATAGAAGAAATATAACATACAATCTACTACTTTATAACTACTATTTCCTTCTAAAATATAAAATTTACAAGAAGGAATAATGGAAAACATTCTATTAGTCATACATCACAGCGGGAGGTGAGATGAAAAGATGAACTACACTTACTTCAAAGTAAATAGCATAGTCCTACAAGATAATACATCATTCGACAGTCTGCTGGGTATTTTATACAACCACCTCAAAATAAACAGAGACATCAACATTATTAATATCCGGTACAAGCTTAAAGAGGACTATTCACCCCTAAAGATAGAAGATAGTGCAAGCCTCTCTTTCTATATATAAATAAAGAAAAGACAGATAAACATTATAATGATGCTAATCTACATAAGTGTGCAGCCAAAAGATAACCTTCAGTAAAGCTACTTCAAGCTGACATATTGGCAAAATGAAGAAAATCATAAAACTGATTCAACTAATAGATACTCAATCACAATATTAGAAAATTACTTTGTAAACACTGAACACTGTAATCAAGACATAGATTTTCTGCAATATGCAAATACAATATCAAAAGACATCCTAGATGTAGACACTGAAGCTGAAAGCAATGAACCAGCACTCATATGTGACGCCACAATGACTGAAGTTGAAGAAAATTGAACATACATAGACAAAGACATATTCAAAAAGGTGTTGAGCCTTTGTGCAATAGAAAAACACTTCCAGTTCAAAATCACAAAATCTTGCAGTAAGACATTCGTAGCAAAATGCATAGATAAAAAAATGCAACCAGTACATAAGAGCTTTAACATTAAGTAAATTTTCATATATCCATATATATGTTACACAATTGCTATATACTTTGGGCATATTTCTGGCCTTTATACATCTCTACTAAAATGTCTGCTATACAATAAGAATACATAAGCTGTCAATTACTTAGCTATAAATAAGTTATAATTTCTAGTATACCTTAGGGGTACCTTCTGCTATCCACTACTTAGCTATAAGCATGTTATATATTTTGGTATATCTTCGGTATACCTTGGGAGTACTTTCTCATAACAACTACTTGTATACAAAAGTTATGGTGCCAAGTATACCTTGGGGGTACCTTCTGCTATCAACTAATTTCTTATAAATATGTTATATATTTCGGTATACCTTGGAGGCACCTTCTGCTAACAACTACTTGTATACAATGCTTATGATGCACGATATATCTTTGGCTTACCTTGGGAGTACCTTCTACTAACAATTACTTGAATGCAATGGTTATAATCTACGGTATACCTTAGGCTTACCTTAGAGTACCTACTGCTAACAACTACTTGTATGCAATAGTTATAATGCACGGTATACCTTAGGCTTACCTTGGGGGTACCTACTGCTGTCAACTACTTAAGCTATACACATGTTCTATATTCTGGTATACCTCGGTAGTACCTTGGGCATATCAATCTATATATACTAACATTTTTCAAACAGTTGTTACAATTACAGGAAATACAAAAATGGTAAATGTGAGAAATTTCAAAAAGGACCACACATGCTTTTTAGAAATCAGATTGGCAGACCAAAGACAAGCAACCTCATCCCTTGTTGTTGAATTCATAAAATCAAAATATAGTAATGAGAAAAAGATCTTATGCACTTTAAGACATCATTAGAGAAATGAATGAGGAGCATGGAATGAAAATAAGCTAAACGAAAGCTTGGAGATCAAAGGAAAAAGCACAAGAATTATTGAGGGGCAAACCAGATGAGTCATATGCTCTAATCTCGAAATTCTTGTACTTATTGAAAAAAAAAATCCAGGATCATTTGTGGATATGAAAAAGGGAGCATGACAACTCATTCCTCTACACATTTATGGCACTAGATACTTTAATAAAAGGCTGGAGGCACTGCAGACTAGTCATGGTCATTGATGACATATTCTTAAAAGCAAGTTATGATGGAAATGCTAACAGTATCGATACAAGACTCAGCTGGAAAAATATTTCCACTATCATTCACAGTTGTCGACTCTGAAAATGATGCAGCATGGGAATGGTTCTTCATCAAAGAGAGGCTTTTAGTTGTCCTCAAGGACTGTGGATAATAGCAGATAGGCATGAGAGCATTCAAAAGGCAATCACAAAAGTATACCCTGAAGTTGCCTATGGTATATGTGCCTACCACCTTCTGAACAACCACAAGACAAACTTCAAAAGAAACTCAAAAAATATAAGAGAACCATTCATCAAAGCAGCAAATGCATATATAGCAAAAGACTTTAAAAGGTACATGAAAGAGCTGGACATCATAGATATGGGGATTATACCCTATTAAATAGCAATTGGGTACCACAAATGGACTAGAGCTTTTGCAACCAACAACAAATACTCAATAATGACATCCAATATAGTAGAATCAATGATTGCAGCTAACAAAGTAGTAATAGAGCTACCTATAACAACATTACTTGAGTATCTAAGAGGTTTAGTACAAGATTGGACATGCAAGAATAGAAATAATGCAAGAGCAATCTTCACAACGATAGCATCAAAGCCTAAATACATGCTGATAGAAAACTACCATAAGTCATTAAGAATGTAGGTAAATTTCTCTTTGCTATTAAATATTCAGCAAATGACTGCCATACCTTGGGTATATTTTTGGGATATCTCTTGTATACCTTGGGTACACTTAAATACGTTACCTTAGGTATACCTTGGTACTATCTTGGGAATACCTTTGGTACATATACTTTGAAATATTATGAAAATATCTAGCTACATCGTGAATACCTTCAGCATACCTTAAGGATACCTAAGGTATACCTCAGATACATATATTGTTAAATATCCAGCAAATATATGGCATACCATAGCTATTCCTTTGGAACACATTCTACATAACTTAAGTGAATAGTTACATCAAAACTAATAAAAAAAATATTGTTTCTACTAATATATGCAAAAGGGTCACATGATAAATTATTCAATGTATGTGAAGGTGAAAATAATTTCACTGTCAACCTACTACAAATAACATGTACATGTAGAAGATTTCAACTTGATGAGCTGTCATGTCCTCATGCATTGGGGATATCTTAGCTAACAACTAAACCTACACAAAGTTAATAAGGTCTGGTATACCTTGGGTATATCTTGAGAATACATTTCGTATAAAATACATAAGAGATCTATGAAAATCATAAAAATACAAAAAAATCTGGCAAAAAATTCTATTCATATATACTTTAAAATTTAAAAAAAAAAGAGTACATACTACAATTATAAGTCTCAAAAAATAAAACTAAAAAAAATTGTACCATCTTGGCTTCATCTTCTTAGTAGGTCTACCATTGTCATCCTCACCTCCACTTTTGGTTTTGCCATGAATTTTAGCTCTACCATATTTCCATAATGACACAACCAGCCTAATTTTGGAATCTCGATGTTGACAATACTGAGAATCCCTTTACCAAGAATTAATTGTTCAGCAAATAGGCATACAAACATGCTACAATCACTGAAAATAAATAAAGAAAGATATTATACTTCCACCAAATCAAAAGCATCTTCAAATTGAGAAAAATAAAAACATGTTTAATACTCACGTATACTCTTACTGTGAAAGATTTTCAACTTCCACCAACTCAAAAGGTGCTTTTGCTTCCTTACTAGCATAAACATCTGATTTCATATAATCTTTAGTCTTCATACCAAACGTGCCAGGGGACAAAAGCCATGGAAGCAACACAGAGTATGACTTCATAACATTTGTTGTAGCAACCTTTTGTTGAATAGTTGACAAAGAATTATACACATAAATGTACCTCTCTGGGAAACTCAGCCTACCAAGCACCCAATGGTCTTTCTCATGGACATGAACAAGAAAAAAACATGGTACACTAGTGACTATGTTATATTCAACTGCATCACCAATCCCAAAATAAGCTCAACAATTATAGAATCAGCATTTTCCAACACAGAAGCCTTTTTTCCACTCTCCTTGTATATTTTATACTGTGCAGTAATCTGCGAATGGAAAAGGCAGTCTGTAGTAATGATGTTGAGGGCATATTGCATTCCAAGCTTGGTCCTCTTCCTAAAGTAATAGAAGATGACATCTAGATGCTAAAATTAACAAAAACAGATTCAGTGTAACTAAAAATATATAAATGTTTGCATAACATACATCAATATGGGTATATCTTGGGACTACCTTACTATATTTTGCCTAAAACTAATGATGTCTAGGTATACCTTAGGTATACCAGTGGTATACCTTGTGTATATGTAATGTATGATTCGGATAAAATCTAGAGTACTTTAAACCGGCATTGATATATAACCAATATTAAAAGACCAAGTTATTAAAAAAATAAAAAAGAAAACTTACACTGTCATGCAAAAAGCAATTAAGGATATACAACCAATAGAACTAGCTCTTCTCCTCAACATCAACAACATTAAAGTCCAATAGAGAATGGAAGTTGTTCTCCCCAGTTATATCTACTTTATTCGCACTACAAACAGTAAAAACAATATTAATAAAACAAAAAAACAATAGAAATATAAAATAAACAAATAAAAAATACAAATACATCTACACAAAAGTTATAAGGTCTCGTATACCTCTAGAATACCTTTGGTATATCATGGGGATATCTAAGCTAACAAGTCCAACTATACAAAGGTTATAAAGGTCCAGTATACCTCTGGAATACCTTGGGTATATCTTGGGGATATCTAAGCTAACAAGTCCAGCAACACAAAAGTTTTAAAGGTCTAGTACACCTCTGGAATACCATAGGGATATCTCATCTAATAACTATATCTACACAAAGGCTATAAGCCCTGATATACCTCTAAGACACCTTAGGGATATCTTAGCTAACAAGTCCAACTACACAAAGGTTATAAAGGTCCAGTATACGTTCAGGATACTTTGGGTATACCTTGGGGATATCTAAGCTAACAAGTCCAGCTACATAAAGTATACCTCTGGAATACCTTGGGTATACCTAGGGAATATCTCAGCTACACAAAAGTTATAAAGTTAAAACTTCAAAAGGCCTTTATCAAGCCACTTCTTAAAAGCCAATTGATCATCATAGACATGCCTTTCATCAAGAATATCATTGAAATGATATGAAGTCTTGAATTTTATTCTTAACTCTAATCTTATAGACTCTGCTGCTCAACCAAACTTATTGGTGAAACGAGACTTCATATGAGCATTTGGTTTGATCCTCCTTCTATAAACAGCAAGTTCCCATTCAACTACAGCAGCAATAAGCACCTCCAGATCATTAACACCATCATTATCTTTAACAACCTTTTTATTTGTTTCATTCTCTAGGGTAGGAGTTAGCAAATAAAAGGATGGTTCCTCAGTATGAGCAGCAGCAGACACATTAGTAGCAACAACAACACTAAAAACATAAAGATTAGCAGTAGGAGTAATAAGAATATTAGGAGCCATCTCAACATTTTCAGCAACAGCAGCAAACGACACCAAAACATCAGTATCACCAGTACCAGCACCTACAACATTAAGCACCTCAACATCAGGAGCTACCTCAAGATTTTTAGTAGGAGGGACTATAAGATCAGCAGCATCAACAGTAGCAATAGTAAGCAACTTTACATTAGCAAAGGTGCCAGCAGCACTAACCACCTTGACTCCAGCATTGGAAGTAGCACCAACAGATTCCTTTTCACCGTCAATATTCTTTTTATCTGCCTGAGTCTCCAGAGTAAGAGTTAGCAGATTAAAGGATGGTTGAGCTATAGTAGAATCAATATCATCTGCATATTAAAATACAATTGTATACATTAAAAAACAACATATGTAAATAAAAATAAGTTAAATTAAATATAGAAAGAAATATATACCAGTTGGCTTCACAAAATTCTGATGGACTTTCATAATTAAATCAATTGTGTCAATAACATTCTTATCTTCAAAAAATGAATTAGTGTCTCTATGAAATACATCTGATTCATCCTCTACAGCTTTCTGAAAAAAAAAATATCAATACAAATGTTAGGTCAATATAAAATTAATAAAGCCTAATGTCCGTATACCAAGATATACTTTGGTTATACCTATCTTGATAACTACTTAGAAGAATACAAGTTAATAATGTCTGGTATACCTTAGGCATACTTTAAGGATACGTTGGGTTATATAATAGGAATACTATGAGTATATATTAGTAATACCTAAGGTATACCCTTTATAAGTCTTACTAAAATAAATAGTAAAATAACTAAATCTAACACATAATTAACAAAAATGTTAAAAAATTTAACATTTTTGTTTTCAGAATCCAAAGATAGAATATTTGACTTCTCAATCCTTTCCAATTCATCAATCACAGACTCACTACAAAAAAAAATCAATATGTGTCTCTGCTACTGATAATTGGCACAACCATAAATGGAGTTGTGCCATATACCTCTTCATCTTCTTCCTCTTTATCACCTTTCTTCTTTCTTGTGTCTTTATTATCATCTATATTATCACCTCCATCATTATCCTTAATATCTCCACCTTCAATTCATGCACTATCCCTACCTTCATTACCCATATTTCCCATACCACCACCGTCATTCCCATCATCATCATCATCACTATCATTATCATCATCCTTCTCATCCTCTTTATCCTTCTTATGCTTCTTATCATCTTTCTCTTCTTCCTTATCCTTAGCCTCAGAATCAGACTGAGATTTCTTTTCATCATCATCATTATAAAAAAAAAAGAAAAGAATCCAACCTTGCTTTAGGAGAGCAAAAACACACAACTTCACTATAACTTCTTCTCAATAAAGGATCTCAAACTGCTCAAATCCTTCTCAATCCTAGTCTGCTTGCAGCAGTCATCCTTCAGCATCTTATGCATTTTTTGATTAGAATGCCTTGAAGAATCAGCTGGTGCAGTATGAGTTATCATTAGAACATCACATCTAGATTGAACTACTTCTTCAGTAGCTTTTAAGATCCTTGAAAACATATCATCAACTTTCAAAGATTGCCTTTCATCATCAGTTGGCAGAATGTTCTTCAAACTCATCTAATACACACAAAAAAACACAAACAACCACAATGAGAAATGCAACATAACAACAATAATAAAATTATATAAGTGTAAAATAATGGCATTATATGATTTCAGTAACTTTTCATTTACTTTTGGAGTAATATTTGACTACTTAGGATATAAATTATGGTATACTATGGGTATATCTTGAGGATATCTTCAGCCTAAAATACTTGGGAGAACAAAGGCTATAAGTCTCGTATACCTTAGGCATACCTTAGGTCTATCTTAGGGATACCTTTAGTCTAAAATACTTGGGAGAACAAAGGTTATAAGGTCCTGTATACCTTGGGTAAATTTTGGGGATACCTTTGGCCTAAAATACTTGGGAGAAGAAAGGCTATAATGTTCGGTATACCTTAGGCATACCTTGAGTATATCTTGGGCATACCTTCCATATAAAATACTTGGGAGAACAAAGGATATAAGGGCCGGTATACCTTGGGCATACTATATCTTAGGGATACCTTCGACCTAAAATACTTAGGAGAATAAAGCCTATAAAGTTCGGTATACTTTGGGCATACCTTTAGTATATCTAGGGGATACCTTCAACCTAAAATAGTTAGGGGAACAGAGCAAATAAAGTCTGATATACATTGGGCATGCCTTGGGTATACTTCTGGGATATCTAGAGTATATCTTGTAGATATCTTAGCTGAAATCTACATCTACACAAAAGGTTATAAGGTCTAATATACCTCTAAGATACCTTGGGCATACCTTGATTTAGACAGTGTGTAACTCCAGAATAAATACAATATACATTGGATTACTTAAGATGCTAATTATAAACCCTAAAACACAAAATCTTAAAACTCCAAAAAACATAAAATTCTATGTGAACTAAAAACAAACAGAAAAAAAGCAAAACAAGAAAGAACATTTACTACATAAGCCTTCCTTTGAAAATACATAGTCTACATCTTCATAATTCAAGGTGTAACAACATTAGAATTAGATCAATTCATAATTATAGGGGTAGAGGCCAACATGAGTGGTAAGACTCCTGTTTGCAACCCTAATGCACTCATAAACCCAAGCTTGAAAAGCTAAATGGAAACCAATCACTATATAACTCTTATTCTCTTTACCAAGAACTTTCCCCCTCAATGAACTGATGGTCTCAAAATATACAATCTTACCCCAAAGGTAGCTGTTCCAATCATCACGTTCAACAATGCAAAAATGCTCAGGTGGCACTAACTTAGAAAATGGAGATCCCAACAAAAAATACTCCAAGAAATACAAAAATACAATCTTCATAGCATCCTCATCATTGTCCCATCTCTCAGATATAAAAAATTATTCTAAAGCAGTTTCTGTCACCTTATCACTGCCATTAAAAATCTTTTGTAGGAGCACACTTTGCTTGCCCTTATACTCCAACACGATGTCATTGCCATTACACTTCAGCCTTGTTATAATAACAAACTCAGCAATCGAGAAGCACATACGTTGACCGGCTATCAAAAACCACATCTCATCAACATCAGGCTAATCAATCTCCTATAACTGTATATTATGAATGAGTTGGTTCTACAACTTCAGCTCTGGAACGTCTATGAAATATCCAAAGCAAGTTTGACAAAACATAACAACTTGCCCACTGCTCAAGTACTTCAGCAGCTTCTCAATTTCTTTTGTAAAATTGCACAACAACTTGCAGGAGTAATGATTCTCAACACTCAGCAACAACTCTACATGCTAAAGAAAAACAAAAATAAATATTCATTTTATCTCAAATTAAAATATTACTGTCAATACCAAAAAAAAAAATAACACAGTTAAAAATTTTAGGATTTAAAATATTTCAATATACATTAGGAATACATTACAAAAGCTTGGGAATACTTGTATTCAAAACTACTTAGATGCATACAAGTTGATGTAATGTATACTTTGGGTATACCTCTGTTCAAAACTAAACATATGTTAATGTCCTGCATACCTTAGGTATATCTTAAGAATATCTTCCACCTAAAAAACAAAAGAGAACAAAACATATAAAAACCGGTATACCTTAGGTATATCTTGGGGATACCTTCGACCTAAAATACTTGGGAGATCTAAACAAATAAAGTCCAATATACCTGGGGTATATCTTGGGAATACCTTCGGCCTAAAATACTTGGGAAAACAAAGGCTATAAGGTTCAGTATACCTTGGGCATTTCTTGGATATATTTTGGGGATACCTTTGGCCTAAAATATTTTTTTTGAAGGATTTGCCTAAAATACTTGGGAGAACAAAACAAATAAAGTCTGGTATATCTTAGGCATACCTTTGGTATATCTTGGGAATACTTTTAGCATAAAATACTTGGCATAACAAAATATCTAAAGTCCAGTGTACTTTGGACATATCTTGGATATATTTTGGGGATACCTTCGGCTTAAAATACCTGGGAGAACAAAAAAAAATAAAGTTCGGTATATATTGGACATACATTGGATATACTTCCAGGATATCTTAGGTGTAAACGTACAAAAAATAATATCGATATACCTTGGGCATACCTTCACTAAATATGTATTTAATGTCTAGGGTTTTACGTATTAGCATACCTATGGTATACTTTGAGCATACTTTTGGTATACTTTAATAAAAAAAACAACTAAAAAGACAAAAAAGCACTGAAATACCTAGATCATATATCTCAGCACAATAACTTAAACATACATAGCAGAATACCGCTATATCTTCAGTATACCTTAGATATACCTTCACTAAAAATGTATTCAATGTCTAGGGTTTTACGTATTAGCATATCTACGGTATATTTTGGGCATACTTTCAGTATACTTTAAGAAAAACCAAACAAAAAAACAATAGGAACAACAACACAAAAATGCCCTAAAAAAATCATACAAAATGAAAAAAAGAAAGTACATCAGACCCAACACATACATGAACAAGAGCCAAAGATTTATCACTCACACTTTTTGGTACTTTTGCCTTCCTTTTCTTCGAAACCACATGTTCATAATTCTCCTCCTTAAGAATATATTCATCATCAGAATTATCCCGAGCTTTCTTCAACTTCAAAATGAGCTTATCAGAAGAAGTCCCAACTCTCTTAGACGATGTGTTTAGCCATTGATGTTAAGAAAGAAACCTCCAAAAACAAATGCAAAGAGAAATACGATGAAAAACGAGAGTAAATGCAACAAAAACTAATACAGAAGCAACAAATAATAGAGAAAAACTGAGATGAAAATATGCCTAACACAAAAGCACAGTGAAGAATGTGGGAAAGTGGAGAGATAGAAAGTTACACCCGAGAAAATAACGATAATTTGATAAAGATGATAAAATGCATTTATGAAATATGAGATACGATAAATCGATAAAAAAGTAATTCTTTTAGGTACAAATGAAAAAACAGAAAATTAGTGGTAAATATGAAAAAAAAAAAAAAAAATTTGGTAATCCATGTGTGTATATATATATATATAGGTACTATAGCGGACTGTGAATTATATATCAGGGGGTAGTCATCCCTTTGAACTCGTTATAAGACTTGAACTCAAAACCTTATACTTTTCAAGAGCTACTCAAGTGTACCCTAGTTTATATTTTAACAAATTTGACATTTTGTTAACTTAAAAAATACATTAAAAAAAGAACAGATTTGACCATTCGAAATCAAGTTGATGAAATTAAAATTTTTTTAGTGTTTTCAAAGATAAAAAAAATAATAAATTTGATATTTTATTTGTCTGTAACAGTAAAAATAAATAGAAAGACTATATAGTATCTTAAATCAAATCTCATGAACTTCATAATGTATTTTAAAAAAAATAGACTCATTAATATATTCAATCAAATCTTTAAAATATCCTAATAATTTACAAAAAAAAAAGTATTGAATCATATTTTCACCACATTAAGCACGATGTTATGATGTTGAAATCCAATCAATTAAGAATGCATAAAATTATCAAACAATAAGATGAAAAAAAAATTCATATCAAATGAGAAAAATATATAGAAAAATGAGTTTGTTTACCGTACGTTAAGCATACTGGTATGCCATCATATAAAACTTTAAATTTATATGTACTTCATTTGAACCGTTTATAAATCTATAATTTTAACCATTACATGAATATGTTGTAATTTGAACGTTTTATTAAGCCAGGTATACACCACTAGGCTAGACATATTTGGGCTTAAAAAAATTAAAGCAAAAATATATATAAAAAATAAAATAGATATGACTGATCAATCAGCAAAAAACCAACAAAGCAAAATAGTAAAATTCCAAGTAGGCAAAATAGAAAAGAAATGGTATTATTGTTCTGTATCACCATGCCAGCTTTTGTTGTTAATAGAGAGAAAGAGAGCGAGGACGAGGTGCTAGTTCCTTATTTCATCAAAACGACATTCATTCCCTTCTCTATTTTGGTTTCTTGGGTTAGGTATTTTCTGAGCAATTTGATATTTTTGCCTCCTGTTTCTCGTTATTGATCGTACAAGAGAACCAAAAAAAAAAATAAAAATCGAAACTTCAATCTATGTATGTAATGTGCTTATTTTGTTATATACTAACTCATACATTGTTGTCTTTACATGTTACTTTCGATTTATTAATTGCTTCTGGGTTTGGAATTGTGAATTCTTTGCAAATTCAAGCTAAAATTTCCTCATAATAAATGGATGTGATTTTCTTTAGTTTTGTGTTTCTCTCTGGAATTTCGTCAATTTTATTTTTGAATTGTGTTCATTTAATGCTGTGAAGTTGAACTTTGGCGATTAGTTTTGTGGGTGTTTGGATTTTGGTTAATTATGGGATTTGATGGTGTATCCTTCAATGTTTCAATGAGTGTGGTTTGGATATTTCACTTTGTATGAGGATTTTGAAATTTTTTATTTCAGATTTCACTACAATACAATATGATGATTCTGCTGTTTTAATTTATCTTTTTTTTTCTCCTTTAAAATTTGATATTTGTGAGTGCAGGTAGTCTGATTTGGTTGACATGGAAAGTTCTGAAGATGGTGGGGCGCATTCTGAACCTCCAGATCCTGACATTCTTGAGGTGGATCCAACTGGCCGCTATACAAGAGTAATAATATTCTTCCTTTTGCTTAGGTCTTTTTAGTTCTTGCTTATCTGCATTTTGGTTATATAGTCAAACAATCTCTTAAAGTATATATGAAGTTTAATCAAAACTAATATTTTCTGTGAATAGATTCTATAAAGCAAAGTATACTTGATGCTTCTTGTTTCTACAAATCAAATTTGTTTGTTCAAGTATATGATTAAAATGTCTAGCTTCTTACCTTTTATCCTCCTCTCAATGATAGAATGACTGTCATGCATTTTGATTTTGATTATATAATAAGTTGATTCCTTGTGTTTCTAACAGTACAAGGAGATGCTAGGAAAAGGTGCTTTCAAGAGAGTGTATCCTTTTGGTTTTGTTTCATTCAAGTAATTTGGCGCTATTTATTAATATGATTATTATTTTTTTTTTCTAATGGTCACATTGAATTTTGAATTTTATCTTCTATATAATAGTTATCTAGCAAAACATTTTCCTTTAAATATTTGTTTTTTTCTCTTCACCATAAATTGAAAGACATGACTGATTAATGCTCAGATGAATAAATCAAATGATATGCATGGGACGAGTTGACAGTGGAGTCACATTATTTCAAGCACAAGGCAACTTTTTCAAAAACTTATACAATCTGTAGAAAAAAACAATAGAAAGAAGAAGAAAAAAAACTGAATCTCTTTTTCTTATTTTGACAGAAAAATAGGTTACATATTTATAGAGGAAGAAAGACTCTAGAATCCCTACAATAAAGGAAATAATCAAATAATCAACAATAAAGGAAATAATCAAATAATCAAATATGGAATCCCTATAATCAAGGAAATAACAAATTTTTCCTTGATTATAGAATTTTATTCCTAAAATCATATCTTTCCTAATTTACCAACAATTTCCATCAAACAAAGCAAGAAAAACTTAAAACTTTCCTGCACCCTTTTCCATCCACTTGTTTGATGTGCAAAGGACGGTTTTTGGGAAATAGAAAGAATCCCTATTTAGATAAAAATTCTTGCTTTGCAAATGAAATTGAAATTTCACCAATTTGGGAAGACCACTAAATTTCAGATAAAACCAAGGAATTAGAATCAAGATCCTGTGAGACTTAACCATTGCTATGGTCCATAACCACAGATTCCATATATAAGAATGCAAGTGTAACAGCAAAAAAAAAATCTACCTCTATACAGAAGCAGTATGAGTTAAATAAATTTACACAGACAAAATGTATAAAAACAATGATGAAAGAAAACAGCACCTTAATGCCATCAAACCGACCCATTACTAACTCTGCAGGTCCTTGAGTAGCCTGCGACAGATCTTCATGCATTTCTATTGCCCTTCTACTATTGTGGAATAAAGTCAGGAGACTTGCAAAGAATTCCCTGTCTGCTTGCTGCATATAATAAAAATGCAAGTCTCAAATACAGTTCTCGGAACTTCATAACAAAGGGTCCATCTAAAATAGTGAATCCATACATAAAAACAAAACAAAATACCTTTGACATATAGAAATTTACATTGGTACCATCAGCCAAGGGGATGATAAATTCTCCATTCAGTGATTCTATGGGATTGGCAGTATATGATCCACCCAACCAAGATGCCTAAATAAATAACACCAAAATCAAACATATGATACAAGATAAACATGTAATAAGTAATTAGCACCTAGGAAACAAGCTACAAGAAATTGTAATATGGGGCAAGACTAACCAAATCACTTAGTTCCTTCTCAGTGAAATTTGCTAATTTTTCATCTAGAGAAACCATGGAGACTTCTTCAGCTGCAACAGATCTCATAAAACAAACAAGTATTCATGAGATATTAAGCACATGCAACTAATATTCAAATCAAGTCCATCGAAGGGCAGGTACCTGGAAGTTCAATTTGAGCATTATCTGAACCAAAAACAACCTTGCTTCTAAAGGCATTAGTGAACATAGCATTTGCTGCAGCAGTCAAATCTGCATCAGAAAAAATTCCATTATCAATTTGAATGAATAAAACAATTAAGATTTAGATTATAGCATTGCAAATGAATTGCAAGAACCATTGACTCCAGTGACTTCCAGCATAAGAACAGCACGAGGCCGATGAAATGGATTGGGCACAAGAACCTCATTTAACTGCAAAAGGAAACAATATTCTCAAATTACAAACTTCCAGAAAAAAAGATGGAATGAGCAAAAAAATATACTAATTTATTGCACAGACCTTAGATGAGCCAGCATCTGAAAGTGTGGCAGGTGGGGCAAAACCAAGCAAAACAGACACAGCAGCACCAACTTCCAGAGGTGACATTAAGTGAGACTGAAAGTGAAAAACAGTTAGGACAGTAAGAAGGCCTGACAAAATATATTTGACTATTGATGCATATAACTAACTATATACACAACAAACACATAACCAGCGACCATTCTGATATCTTAATTCATGTAACAACGAAAACAAACTAGCCAGTGGAACGCCAACTGCTTCATGCATTTTGAAGTCGAAAGGTCTATCCCGGAAGAAATTGGGCATCAATAAATCAAGATTCAGCCACATTGAATTAGGCCTCTTAGATAATGCATCAAAGTTCATATTCTAAACAATGAAAATGGATCTATCACCTCGTACACAAGACCAAATGGCATCTGATGGCATGGCGAAACCCACCCGCTACCCCACGAGCTAATGCCAATTTAAATACCATCTTTTACAATTTGCTTCAATCAATAATGCAAACGTCAATCCGGTGATTCATTACTAATAATTTAACTCAAACTAAAATCCATCAAAGCAATAAATTCCAGAAAAATTGGGTCAAATTAAGTGCAATTCTTCATCAGGTAACTTGAATTGGGGAATTGTATCGTTAAGGACACAAAAGTAAAAATAAGCACAGGAACCTGAGAGCCATCGCCCGTTGGAGAGCGAACATACTGATGAGTCTGGCTATCGATGAAAAAAACAGAATTGCTGCTTTCAGCCTGGATTCCATAATCAACAAAATCAAACCGCAAAATCGTCCGATCAGATTAAAAATAATAATAATAAGAAACACAGATAGGCGTGGGTTCCTCATTCCTGTAATGATATATAAAGAGATAGATAGAGCATAAGTATACCCTAGCTACTGAGCAGAGAAGAAAAGAGACGATAAGCAGATGGAAAACGCTACGTTTAAGAAAATCCATCGTCCCTTTAAACACTGAAAGAGAGATCTGCTGGTTCAGGACGGAGATAATATATCAGAGAAGAGTCTGAGCGAGGACGCAAACGACGCCCCGGATTTGCATCGGTTAAACGACGTCGTTTAACCTAACTAGGATATATGGGCCGGGGCTAAGTGGTAAGTGGTTGGACCTTTTCAGACTATCAAAGGCTGCATATATTGGGCCGGGCCACGCTAAATTAGAATATTAAATAAATAAGAAAAATTTTCAAAAAATGTTCTGTAGCACCTAAAATATTATAAAAATGCATCCGCTTAAAAAAGTTTTCAAAAATATGAAAAGCCTTTAAAAATTTTACAAAAATAGTTTGGCTCAAAATTCAATCCAAGTACACCTAAATATATTATCAGAAATTCATCAAAAATTTTTCCAAAATTTATTAAAAATTTATCCAAAGTTCACTTATATATATCACTAAGAAGATCTATCAAAAATATACTCAAAGTATATAGTATAAAGATATACTATCGGAGGTTTATAAATATAACATGTGTTTCCTAAGATCTAGCCAAATTAAAAAAAAAAAATGAGGAAAAGGAATGTTTTAATTGCTGAGAAACTCATATTGTGGAATTGAGGTCCCTGTACCTCCTATTGAACCATTGTTGTTCAGGTCATGTTTCCAATTGCTCCGGCCATTCTCCGGCAGTCGAGGGAAGGAGATGAACGAAGTGTCGGCATTAGTTGAAAAGAAAGAAGATGACGATGAATAGTGAGAGCCAATCGCAGAAATTGCAGGAAATAATTTCTATATCAATACCATTTTAGCAGCAAAATGTTGTTGTGAAATGTCTACACAGGAAATTTTTTTTTTTTTTTCTGTTTGCCAAAAAAGATCGAAATATTAGTGAAATCCGTTTCCGATGAAGAGTCGCTGTCGTCCATGACGTCATTAGGGTTGTGAAAGGGGTTTAGGGGAAGCTCTGCTGTCGTATCCATTTGAATGTACTAGAGATCTTGTGTGTTTCGATAGAAAGGAAAGAGAGGAAGATGAAAATAATAAAAAATTGAAAAATACATTTGATAAAATAAAAAAAATTGCAGTTTTTTTAAAAGAAAAAAAATCGAAAATTGGTAAATAGTGTAAAATCTTTAAGAAATAATTAATTGGCCAAAAAGAAGAAAAGTAAGGTGTTCGTTAATATGTCTGAATCCGATGGATAAAATATTGAAAAATTTATATAATTTTTTACGTTTTTTTTTTTCAAGTCAATAGAGAAAGATGAAAATAAAAAATTATTATTATTTTTAAAAATTTTCTGAAATTTCTCTTCAAATTTTTATCTTTATTTTTACAAAAGGTCAATAGATAAATTTCTCTTCAAATTTATATAATTTGTTCGTTAATAGTTATTATTTCATTTTATATTTTAAAAATCTTTATTTTTTAATATATATATATATATATATTTAACATTTTTAAAATAAATATGTATATACGAAACCTTTACGTAGAAAAATATGTTGCTTTGTACCATGCATGTGTGCGTTTTTCCTACATTTCATTTTCCCACTATCTTATCGATCTTAGAAAAAAAAAAAGGGAGAAATTTTTAAATAAATTTAATCTTCTATATTATTTATAAATTAATTCAATTATTATTAATATATATTTAATTATTTTATTTTTATTTGTTGATATGAATACAACATATATATACACATCAATAAATAATCGGATTAATCTACAAATTATATGTTAGACTTAATCTATCTAAAAATTTCCCGAAAAATAGATTACCTATGCAAGTCAGTAGTCAATTTAGCTTATATACGGTAAAGGTAGACAGTGGTGGAACCACGTTCACTTAATTAAATATAAGCAATTATATTCGTTCAACTTATTAAATATATATAATAGTATATAAATTTTATATATTTTTTTAAAGATTTGATTCTCCTAAAAGATATTTTTTTTACAAAAAAAATAATTTCATTGATTCAAACTATAACAATACATCGATAGAAATATATACAAATCTATTAAAAACTATAAGTAATGAAACAGTAAAAAAATTCACAATATCTAGATTAATAACATAATAAATCGGCTTAAAATTTACAAATTTGATAATACTATAGTGACTATAAATATATAATTTCAGTTCTGTAACATACTGACGACTATAATTTGATTTGATATCTTTATTGGATCGAATATGTTTTGCCTATCTGAATTGCGCACACATAAAACCATTGCAACAAAACGGCGAAATAAAACTATCCAAAGTTTGATTCCGGAGAGAGAGCCTAAGAAACGGCTACCACATCCAAGGAAGGTAGTAGGCGTGCAAATTACCCAATCCTAACACGATAAGGTAGTGATAATAAATAACAATATCAGGCTCATTGAGTCTGGTAATTGGAATTAGTACAATCTAAATCTCTTAACGAGGATCAATCGGAAGGCAAGTCTGGTGTCAGCAGCCGCAGTAATTCCAACTCTAATAGCATATATTTAAGTTGTTACAATTAAAAAGTTCATGGTTGAACCTTGGATTTGATTCTCCTAAAAATATTGAAAGTCTAATATATAAATTTTTATATTATATACTTAAAGTCCTGGCCCTAATTTGTATCTCTTAACTTACGATTTTGTCTCCGCCACTTAAGGTAGAAATATGCTTTCCTTAATTAGATCACTATCCATCAAGCTACTATTTATAAGGGAAAATTATGATAAAGCTCAATTTAAAGCTGCAAAATCACATTTAGATTGAGCTTAAAATGTAACCTTTAATTCTTTTTCTTCACTTATTTGATTATTCCATATATTTTATTTGTACAAATTATTTATTTTAGCTAAGCTCATACTTTAGTGGTGAAGATTAGCAGCTCTGTTAGTCATAACGTTTTCTATTAATCAGCTGGAGAGTAGCTTAATTTCTGTTACTTAGCTGTTAAAGCATGTAGTTAGTTAGAGTTAGTTGATGTGTAGTGTTTTCATTTGTTCTTTAGATTAGAGGTAGTTATTTTTGTTTCTCTGTGTATAAATACTCTTCTCCTATATAGTTCTTTCTATACATCAATGAAGTATTATACACTTCACCTTCTTGATTTCAGTATTATAGATTTTTAGTTTTCTTCCAAATTTCATAACTGAATTTTCAAATTTCACATGGTATCAAAGCAGGTAATTGATCCTGCTTGTTAATATGTTATGTTTCTTTCATATACTCTTTCTCGCTAAGGCAATTTCGTGTGAAGATTCTTCATCAATTGATCGCGATGGAATACAAAGGTGGTGATTCGCTTTTTCTACACATTTCTGATCATCCAGGGATATGCCTAGTCTCGAATCTCTTAAATGGAAGAAATTAACTGTCATGGAGCCGCTTGATGAAGATTGCATTGGAAGCTAAGGTAAAACTTGGTTTTGTTGATGGAACATATGGAAAACCAGTTGATAGAGATGAAAATCTTCCTCGATAGAGGAGAGTTGATTGTATGATTATCTCTTGGATATTGAACTCAATATCTAAAGATATTGTGGAATCTTTTCTATATGCTGATACAGCAAGGGACCTTTAGCTTGAATTAGAGCAAAGATATGGAGAAAGTAATGGACCCTTGTTGTTTCACATAAAGAGGGAGATTAGTTTTGTTGCACAAAAAAATTTTACTATTGATCAGTACCTCAATAAGTTGAAGAAACTTTGGGATGAACTATGTTGTTTACAACCTATACCTAGATGCACATGTGGAAGATGTGTGTGCGGTATTGAGAGAGCTATTAAGCAGTCTAATAACAATGGCAGATTGATAGAATTTTTAAGTGGTCTTAATAATGTATATGGTGCAGTAAGAAATCATATCCTTGTAATGGATCCTTTACCTATTGTAAATAGGGCATACTCTATGTTGATGAGTGTTCAAAAACAAAAAGAAGTGAATTTACATGAAGGTATACATGAAAGTAATGCATTACTAGCATCAAGGAATTTGCCATACAAGGGTAATAAAGGCTATAAGAAAGAAGATGAGGCAAAAAGAGACAAGAATGACAGATACTATGATTATAGTAACAATAATGGACACACTAGGGATACTTGCTTCAAGTTGCATGGCTATACAAGCTGGTTTAAAGAGATGAAAGAAAAGGGAAAAGGAGGTATAAGGAAGAACTTTGTTAATCTAATAAACCATGATGATGCACATAGCCCAATTGATGATATGGAACTGATGCATCTTGACAAGGCAAATGGTTGGCAACAATCTATTGCACAACTGATATAATAAGAAGTGGTCAAATGTCTCAAAGGTAAGACAATAATTGATGGAGGAGGCATAGTCAATTTTGCCTATAGTACAGAATATGCAGGTGAAAAATCTACTTTTTATGCTTTCATGCCTTTGACTTACTTGAGTTTAGCTTTTTGGGTTATTGATACAGGAGCTTCAAGTCATATAAGCTCCAATCTCTAATTTATGGCAAATACATATCAACACAAAAGAAAATTGCCAGTATACTTGCCTAATGGCTCTCTTACTTTAGTACATAGTATAGGGTAAGTACAATTGCATCCTAAGCTAATGTTGCAAGATGTATTCTATATACCCAGTTTTAAATACAACCTTCTATCTATCAGTCAGCTACCACAACTATTGATTTTTTCTTTATTTTTTATCCTACATTTTGTCTCCTGCAGGACCAGAAGACTAAAGAACTGATAGCAATTGGAAAGTTAGTTAGATCCCTATATGTCTTGGATTCTAGTTCTTTTACACTAGAAACTATAGAAAAATATTCAATGTCAATAGTTCAACAGTTAGCGTGTACTTCTATTTATAAATCTCACTATTTATTACCATAAATAAGTTGTAATATTTCAATTTCCACCAATAAAGTGACTAATTCTTTTGATATGTGGCATCAATGATTGGGCCATGCTTCGGTCAGCCTACTTAAACATTTGTCCTTTATTATGAAGCCCAATAAACATGTATGTGATGTGTGTCATGTAGCTAAGCAATCTAGACTTCCTTTCCCTATTAGTAGCATACAAACAAAGAAATGTTTTGAACTTATACATATAGATCTGTGGGACAAATATAAGATAGCTACCATAAGGAGAGGACATTATATGTTAACTATTGTTGATGATTTTAGCAAGGGCACGTGGGTTTACTTATTGAACTCTAAGGATAAAGTCTTGTCTATTTTATCCAGTTTCTTTGCCATGGTTAACACTCAGTTTCAACGTAATATACAAGCAATTAGAAGTAGTAATGGGATAGAGTTTATGAACAGATAATGCCAAAAAAATTTTAGTGAACATGGAGTTATCCATCAAAGATCTTGTCTCCACACACCACAGCAGAATGGTGTGGTGGAGAGGAAACATAGATCCATCATTGAAATTGCTTCTACCTTACTTTTCTAATCACAACTACCTAAACGGTATTGGGGTGAGGCAGTTTTAACAGCCACATATATTTTAAACAGGTTACCATCTTCTGTTTTGAATTAGGTATCTCCTTTTGAGGTTTTGTATCAAAAGCAACTAGATTATGGTAGAATGAGAGCTTGTGGGTGTCTTTACTATATTACTAACACTGCCTCAAATAAAGATAAATTAGAGGCTAGGTCATATAAAGGGTTTTTCATGGGATATTATGTAGGCCAAAAGGCTTATAGGGTCTTACTGTTAGACACACATACCCTAGTGAATTCTAGAGATATTATTTTTTATGAACAGATATATCCATATAAACTAGATTCTTCAGCTTCCAATCACTATTCACCACCTATACCTATTAATGACCAATCCAACCCGACATCATCTATTTCTCCTTCTCCCACTCATCTAACTTTACCTAATACTACAACAGATCATCTAACTTTACCTAACACTGCAGCAAATTGTACTATGCACCTACCTCCTATCGGAATTAGCGCATGAACCAAACACACCCAATCATGGATGCAATACTTTATTTGTAACTAAGCCACAATAACTCTTCTATTGCTGATGTCAGTTTCGAGGTCTCATCTGGTAAGCATACATCTCTTTCTCAGCCTTTATCTTTTATTAATTCATTTTGTTTTTCTCCCGCCTACTTAGCCTTTTTAGGTAACATTTCCTATATCCATGAGCTAACTCATTATAAGTAGGTTGTTAAGCACCAAGAGTAGATCATTGCCATGCAATAGGAGCTTGAGTCCTTAAAAGCCAATGATACTTAGGAACTTACTACTCTGCCACCTAATAAATAAGCTATTAGTTCAAAATGGGTTTACAAGGTGAAATTCAAACCAGATGGCACATTGGATCAGTACAAAGCAAGGTTGGTGGCAAAGGGTTATAATCAGTTATTTGGTATTGACTATATTGAGAGCTTTTCTCCTGCGGCTAAACTGGTCACAGTGAGAGTATTCCTTATTTTGGCCATGGCAAAGCATTAGCCGTTGCATCAAATGGATATAAACAATGCTTTTCTTCATGGCTTTTTAGATGAGGAAGTGTATCTGCAGCCATCTGAAGGATATACAAAGGCCAAACCTTATCAAGTATGCAAATTGAAGAAATCACTTTATGGCTTGAAACAAGCATCCAAGCAGTAGAATGAAGAATTTACCAAGCAATTATTGTGTTATAGTTTTAAGCAAAATGGCCATGATCACTGCTTTTTCATCAAGTCTAGTCTAGGGTTATTCATCATGCTTTTAATTTATGTTGATGATTGCTTGATAACAAGGACTTTTGAGGCTACCATTCAAGAAGTCAAGCAATTTTTGCATAAACAATTCACTATTAAGGACTTGGGCTATGCTAGATATTTCTTAGGATTGGAACTTGCTCGATCACCTTCCGGTATGTTTCTTTCTCAAAGAAAATACATACTGGATATTCTCAAAGACACTGGGATGACAAGTTACAAATTAGCTAACACTCCACTACCCAAAGGTCTTAAATTTGCTATTACTTCTCTTTTTTTTGCAGATCCATCTCCATATAGAAGATTGGTGGGCCAATTGCTCTATTTTAATCTGACACGACCTGATGTAGCTTATAGTGTTCAACAACTCAGTCAATTTGTCTCTGCTCCTACTAAAGCTCATTGGGATGCTCATATGGTCTCTTTTATCCAGCACAAAACTCTTTTCAATTGGAGGCTTATAGTGACAGTGACTAGGCTTCTTGTGACTTGACTTGCAAATCTTTGAGTGGTTATTGTGTCTTCTTGGGTCGCTCACTTGTTTCTTGGAAATCTAAGAAACAAAACACTATATCAAAAGTTCCTATGAGGCCGAATATAGAAGTTTAGCTTCTCCAATCTGTGAGCTACATGGTTGTCCTTCTTACTTCAGAGTATGCAAGTTCTAGTCTCCACTGCCATTCCTCTCTAGTGTGACAACAAGTATGCCATTCACATCTCAGAAAATCCGGTCTTCCATGAGTGGACTAAATATTTTGACATTGATTGTCACATTGTGAGGAATAAATATTATGAGGGTTTTATTATTCTGCATCATGTGCAAAGCCATCTTCAAATTGTAGACATATTCACAAAATCTCTTGCCTTCCCTCAATTCAATGCTTTATTGTCCAAGTTGGGTTTGATCACTTGTCATCAACCTCCACCTTGATGGGGGATGTACAAATTATTTATTTCAACTAAGCTCGTACTTTAGTGGTGAAGATTAGCAGATCTGTTAGTCATAATGTTTTCTGTTAAGCAGCTGGAGAGTAGCTTTGTTTCTGTTGCTTAGTTGTTAAAGCATGTAGTTAGTTAGAGTTAGCTGATATATAGTGTTTTCATTTGTTCTTTAGATTAGAGGTAGTTATTTTTGTTTCTCTGTGTATAAATACTCTTCTTCTATATAGTTCTATACATCAATGAAGTATTATTCACTTCACCTTCTTGATTTCAACATTAGAGATTTTTAGTTTTCTTCCAAGTTTCATAACTGAATTCTCAGATTTCACACTGTTGTTGATGGTGGTGGTGATTTTTTTGTTTTGGAATGGTAACATTATTCTTAATCCTCAATTATTTAACTCAAAACTTAATTTGCATATCCTCAATAATTTCAAAAAATAAAAAAACTGTATGATTACCCATGAATGCTTAATAAATCAAGATAGGATATGCAAATAAAAATGAAACTAATTATCAAGAGCTAGCAGGTGCACAAAAAGGGAAGTGGGGACCAACATGCATCACATAAAATAACCAGTAATTTAATTCTCTAATAAGAAATCTATTTTCAAGTCAATTGTAAAGAGATTTCTTTAATGAATATATGGAGAAAATTTTAGGGAATACAGATGTAGCTACGGTGTTCGCACCTAAGAGATACAGAGAAAAACATTCTAACAACAATTTTGAGTTAATGGATATACAATACAAGAATCCATACTTGCTTATATCCACAAAATACGTTAAGATACATGCGTTATCTTTTAATATATATATTGTTCAGCTAAACTTCTATCTAATAATTTCTTTTGGCTAGATCGATTGCCGAAATGATCTCGGATCCAAAAAGAGAAGCATAATCTTCTTCAATATATTATATCATTCTTCAATTAATTCAATTACATTTGATATAAATATAATATAAATATATATTATTTTATAATTAAATTAATCTATAAATAATATAGAAGAACAAATATATTTAGGAATTTTTCCAAATTCCGAACCACAATGGCCACCGGCTTTCGCCATAATCCCTTCTCTCTTCTACGCCACCCCACCTCACCAAAGTTTAATGGCCATTGTATTCTTTTCTTTTTCATTGAACCCCTTCATGATTGAAGATAGTTTTCCTGCGCGCGCCTATTTCTATAATTAAATTCTGATTTGACATATGTTGGGATTGATATATTACGAAATTTTATTTATTCAGAAATTAATTATATAATAAAAAATAATAGTGCACTATTATTTAATATATCTCATTATTTGAATTCTTGTGACCATTCTCATATTTTTTAAAACCTATTTTAATCTAATTAATTACTTAATTATCCCAAACAATTCAAACAAGTTATATTTTTTGACCCAATTATTTGGAAAGTTTTTGTACAAATTAATAACCTTATTATGAATTTATTTATATATAGGTTAATTAATTGATGATAACCATATAAAAAGTTATTTATTTATTACTTTATAAATATTTAACCATCCAAATGGCTATATAGCAGCCAACAACTTCAATTTCTTCCCCCCTCTAACTATTTGTTGTTAGATCTCGGTGTTTCAACCGGTTCATGGATATTGATCTTTTCTGGGTTACTGGGGGGGTGGTTTCTTAGTAGTTGTAATAATAATTTCATGGCATCAGCAGCTTGTGAAACCTCATCATCACCAAGATCACAAGCTTTGTTGCTCTTTCTTGGCCTTCTCTTGGTTGTTCCTCTTCTTGCTCGCCCTATCGGTTTCTCACCATCTATCACAGAGCTCAATCCACGAAAACATACACCTCTTTCTCATTCTTCTTCTTCTGCTACTGTTACGATTTCCGCAGGGTCAGCTTCAAGCGGCCAACAGTTTAGAGCAGCTGCACATGAAGTACCTAGCGGTCCGAATCCTGAATCCAACTAGTAAGCAAGATCGAGGAGCGTCCATTTTCATCACTTTTGCCATATTCTGGACAGTATCATTGATTTTCATGGTCAAATCATGCTTGATGTCAAGAAATCAATGATATCTTTTGTCATCTTCATTATCTTTAGCATGCATGTGAATAGCAAGCAAAAATATACTTTGATTTCTTAATTTTTTCCTTGTGTATGTTTGTGTGGTTTTACTCTCATTATTATATAAATGTTGATGCCATTTATCTGTAATTCATTTTCAAAGCAAGAACAACTTACACTGTATATATATATATCAAGTACATGCGCTCATTTTCTTAATTATATACATTTAGCAGTCAAGATTTCTTTTCTTCTTTCTTTCTTTCTTTGATTTTGCAATGCCCTTTTGCGAATAGCTAAATAATTTAAAATTCTAATAGCAGCCCTTTTCAGAAATATTAATTTGTGTGATATTTTTTGCTATCATAAGATTATACTCTTGAAGAATTCTTGATCATCATAACTCTTCAAGAATTCAACTATGCAGTACACTAATTGCAATATTCGCATGTGGAATCATCATCATCATCATGGTTTTCACATAATTAGAATTGTACTTAGTCATAAGTTTAATTAATTAATATTAGCAAAATATATAGAGATAAGTCTAGGTAGCCCAGAAGCCACAGAGATGAAGGGTGTCAGATCTGTCATAAGCAAGTACGTACTCTTTGGATTTATGCTTATGACATTATTCAATAGGGAGTAGAGTCCTCTGATTTCTTGGCATTTGTCTGATTTAAGACACAAAACACAAGGCAACTGACACAAAAAAAAAGTCATTTAGATGCGATTTTATAATCATAATAGTGGAAACCCACAATGATTGGTCTCAATCTCATTGTTCAATCGCACTCATCCATATCTATAATATCCCTACATTTACTTTTTTTTTTTTTTACCCTGGTAGCAGAAAGTTCATGCAAAACTCAATTTATATAAGGATCCATCATTATAATTAAAGCTATAATATCTCAATTATTATTGATTGAAATATATTATAGCTTTAATTATAATGATCGATCCTTATGTTAGTTTGTTTTGTTTTTGTGAGCTTTAGCTCATTTCTACTTAATATATATATATGTGTGTGATCTGCCCATATATGGTCCATTTATTTTAAATTTCAATAATGAACTCAATATAATCAAACTTCCTTTTTTTTTTATTTGGTATCTAGAATAATCCGGATTGCATTTTGTAGTTAATACAAAAAGGAAATTTATTTAGTCCTTGCAATAATCTTGTGCACTTGAAAGAGTCACTTTTAAACTGTTTTTTTAAATCTATTTCTAGAAAAACATCTCTAACTTATTTCCGAAAACAATTTTTAAAACTCAATAAAAATTAAATATAATTTTTTTTTCTAAAAAATATTTTTTCCAACCGCAATGTTAAATAAATTCTTAGTAGTATATATAGTTATGCATATAGTAACAATATATATACTTAAGTGGAACAGTGGATGTCAAATAGTTGATGATGTGTCTATATAAATATTACTGCACTTTATTTTATGTACATAAATTTTTGAGATTTCAATTCAATGAAATTACATTGTTTTCTATTCTCTAAAATCTCCAAAACATGGAAATCTGTTAGATTTATTTGATACAGCGAAATTCATATTCTTCAAATGAATTTGGATTATTGTTTTTTATGGGCTTATATAACTCAATTTAACAAAATTTTTATAAACGCAAATGATCCCCCCATATATATGTAGTACTGCTGGGGTGACAGGCCACAGATCATTATGAGTCATAGAAGCTGAGTTTGTGTAGCATCCTCTTGGGCACATAATCAAAAGGGAAAAGCATAAATAAATTATTTGTGTTTTTGCGATTTTTAAATAAAGGTCTGAATTTTTTTTTATAAAATAAAATTTATGGTTTATTTTGTTAACAAAAAAAGGGCATTAAAACGTTGACATTTATTTTACATTAGTGTTATGTGTGTGCCACGTCAGCACTGATATAGACGGCACGTCAATGCTATATCACAAAAAAGTGTCACATCAGCACCATTGTAATATACTTTTTTTTTAACAAAATAAATCACAAACCTAGCTTGTTTTGTAAAAAAATAATAATAACACATGCCTTTATTTAAAAATCACAAAAAAATACAAGCCAATTTATGTCCAATCAGCGGGTATGCCGGTCTAGTCGAAATCTAAATTTGAACCTATAGAAAAATAATAAATTATAAAAAAAATAAGTAGGGATGTTAATATATAAGAATTAAAAGACTGGTGGAAAAATTAGGAAAAATTTAAAATCACCCTATGGACGTGATCGATATTATTGTATTTGTTAGAAAAATATTTATAAGAAGTAGGGAATTATGTGGTAAAAGTGAAATTTTCTATAATTAAAATTTAATTAAGATTAATTAAGTTAATGAACCAATAAAAAGATGAATTAAGTTAATTAGTGAGACTCATGTATTAAACATAAACATAAAAGACAAAGTTGAAGACTTATCCACCAAGAAGTCTTATTCTTCTTCTTTCTTTTCTTAGCTCAAACCTCTATTTTTTTTATCCCATCAAGCTTCTAAAATAGTAGAAAAGAAGAATTGAGAGAGAGAAAAACAAAATAATCAAAAAGAACTCACCATAATTGAGCAAGATAGCAAGAAAGGAAGAAGGAAATAAAAGGGGTAAATTTCGCTAACAGTACCTCAATTATATAAATTGTAACAATTCAGTATCCCAAAAATTATTTGCAATACAAAGGTACCACAATTATATAAATTGCAATAATTTAGTACCTCAAATATTATTTGTAACACAAAAGTACTTCAGTTTTTATTTTGTAACTAAATAGTACTTCTGTATTCAGCTATTATGACTCGTTTAGCATTGTGTTTGGAAAAACGTTTTTCAAAAAAAAAATTGTATTTTTAACTTTTTTAAGTTTTGAAAGCTATTTTTAATAGACAGATAAATAAATGTTTTTTCCAGAAGTAGATTTAAAAAAAATAATTCATAAAAAATTAAAAAAATTAGTCAATTGAATCAGAAAATTCAAAATTTGCTTTTGGAACATTCAATAACACTCTCAAATACCCCCTTAGTCTCTCTAACAGAAGTATGATATGAAATATCCGGATAAATTTTAGTAAAAATAAAATTAGTTGTAGTACTCAGTCAGTAAAATTGAAATTTATCCGATGTAAATATTATAGCTAATTTTATTTTTATTAAAATTTATCTAATGTGGATATTTCATATCACACTTATGTTAGGCAGACTAACAATAAAAAACAGAAGTACTATTTAGTTACAAAATTAAAATTGAGGTACTTTTGTGTTACAAAATAAATATTGAAGTATTTTTGTGTTACAAATAATTTTTGAGATACTGAATTGTTACGATTTACATAATTTGAGTACTTTTGTATTATAAATAATTTTTCAGGTACTGAATTGTTACAAGTTATATAATTGAAAAACCGTTGGTGAAATTGACCCAAATAAAAGAGAAAAAAAAAAAGGAATTTTGGCCAACTTTGGAGAATCATCAATGTCAGTTTCTTCTTTTTAAATTCAATTTTTTTTATTTGAAACTCATGTGAATAATGGTTGTATTTGGAATTGGTAGATTAGAGTTATGTGGAGATTATGTAAACTTGTATTGTGATGTGTTCGATTGTTAAAGAATGATTGAATTAGGCCATAGGTGATTGTGAATAATGATTTTATGGCTTGAAAATTAAAGAAATAAGACTTATGGAAATGTGTTTGGTGCTGCCTAATGAAGGGGAATTAGAGGAGATGATATTTATTAGTGATTAATGGTGATTATGTAACTTGAAGGTGATGAATGTCAAGAAAAAGAACATGAAATAAGTGGAGTTGATTTGTTTGTAAGAAACGTAGTGAATGACTTTTTATTATAATAAACATAAATAAGGTAAAGATATGGGGAAATAAAGATATGGAAAGAGGAATAAAAGCATTAGGGACACTAAATATTATTCATGCATAAATATTGATTGAATGAGTTATTGAATGAAATGTTATTTATTTTGTTAAGGTTAAACAAGTAGATAAAGAAGTAGTCACCAAAAGGTGAACAAAATGAAGGAAAATGTACCTAACAAGGGAAGAAATGAGATGGAAAAGAAAAGATTTTGAGCTTCTTAAGTATGTATTTTTTTGATAAAAATCTTGCATGCCATAATAACCATGAAATGGGTGTAATGTTTGTTGATGCATGTGGTTTGCAATGTGATATATTAAATTGTTATCTTTTAAATTTTGTGTTAAAATGGAGTGATATGTTGAGGGTTATGAATGTGTTTATATCTGAAAATTTTGGACATAAGCATAATTGTATAGGGTTATTGAATTAATTAGTTTGTAATGAGTCCAATATATGCCCTGTTACAAATTCACAAGAACAGTCTTGAAGAATTTAATCATAACTTTAGTTGTGATAGTTGGATTAGTATGAAACTAATTGGACATGAAAGTTAACACATAGTACTAAAAATGTTATGAGAACATATGTGGAAATTTGGGTTGTAACTAGGTCAAAAAGTTATTACAAAATTTCGGATTTAGAAGAATCATGTCAATATTGGGTCAATTTTGGCTGAACACCTTATAGTAAATTGACCATAACTTTTGATAGAAAATTCAGACTCCATTGATTCTTTTTGAAAATTGAAGCTAAGACAATAATTAAAAGTTTTTAGAAGACTATACGGTTTGAATCATGCTATAAATGGGCTGAAATGAAGGCTCAAACCTAGAGCCAGAATCTGCCTTTAAATGTGAAATTTGTATTTTAATTTTTTTCATATGGCATGATGTGTATGTGTGATAGTTGTTGAACATTTTAGTCTTATTGGTACTTATGAATATATAATATATTAATATGTGATATTGGTAATTTTATAATCAGCAAATAAATATATTTGTGAGAAAAGGTAAAAGGAAATTATTATTACAACAATAATGGAAATGATAACAGTAATGTCAACGCCTAAAGACACATTGCCTTGAACTAGAATAGTAGATAGTTTGGCATGTCAATCATAGAAAAAATAGAATGCGTGCGACAAAATATTATTAAAGCCGGTAATGACACTATTAGAAAGAAAACCGGTAATAACACTATTTATAAAGCCAATAATGACACTATTAAAAAGAAAAACGGTAATGATATTATTTATAAAGCCAGTAAATACATTATTTTAAAAAGCTAGTAATAGCACTATTAAGAAGTCGGGAATGACACCATCATATTCCTATTAATGAGTTCGGACATGGGTGTTATGGGTTTGATTAAAATAAATATAATAAATGAAAATAAATAAATGTCTTCAATAAATTTAATTATAATTAGACTTTTGGATACATGATTATGCTAAAGAATTATTTATTAAAAAATGAACCTGTAGCTATTAAATGATGAACCTATAAGTTTTGATTGATGAATCTGCAGTATATGTATGATATGAATTATGAGTAAACATTGGATCTAATTGAAAATTTGATGTTTTATGATTGTATGAAATAATTATTTTATACATTGTATAAAAATTGTAATAATACATAGAATTTTATATGAATTATATAAAATATGGCATGAACATTTGAATATATATATATATATAAGAATTTTATCCTATGAAGCACCACTAAGCTAGTAAGCTTAGCGTGAGCGATTTTATTTTTTACTGATCTTGAAAAATTAAGAAGTTAGGTTATTGTCAGCAAAAAAAATTAAATATAGTCAAAATGCATTTTAAAGCATCAAATTATTTTTATATATTTTGATAAAGTTTTGTAATATATTATTAAAGTTTGTTTTCGTATAATACATATTACGATGTGTAACACAAATATATTGAGTACAATATTACAGCAAATATATATTTTATTACGAAATATAAGATATAAATTTTGGTATGTGTAAAATATTTATTTGGGCACAAAAAAACGATATGAGAATGGAAAGAGTAAGGATAATAATATTAGAAAAAAATTTAAGTAACTTTTCTAACGAGTTATTCAAAACAACTAAATGAATAATATCCACTTATCTTGCTGGTGTTACAATACTTTTCCCTAGTAAGCCGCTCATCTTAGTCAATTTTATTTTGATATAGATATTAAAGTAAGAGCATCCAAATAATGCTTCTTAAATCATTCTCTATTACTCATTTCATTTTGTTCTAATTTATTCCACTCTAATTGATATTTTAGAATACCAATAAAATTAAATTATTTATTTCCAACTTTATACTTGTATGGTTTTTGGAATAGATCATCTCTATTAATAAAAGTTTTATCTATTAATTACTTTTAGTTTTTTTAAAAGAGGATAATATAGTCATTTTATACCTATAATTATAATACATTGAATGACATTTTTAATTTATGTGGAAAAACTTTAAATAACAGATGGAATGAAACGAATGAAGTATATTATAAAAAACCCAATTCTTTATTTTAATTTATCTTGAAAATTATGTATATTCCAACAATATTTTCTATTTTACTCACTTTCAAATATTTTATTAATATAATTTTCTTTAAATTAATATAAATTTTTTATTAAGACAACTTTATTCAAAAGAAAAGAAAGAGAAATAATAAAATATTAACAAAGAGCTCTTTGTTACTCTTAAATTTAAGGATAAAGAATATCACTCTTTAAAATTATAAATAAAAAGTTTGATTTTAAGACTTTTTTGGATAATATAAAATTTCTAAATATAAGTAAGGAGTGAAATAAAAAAATTTGTTATGATTGCTCTAAATTAATTAAGTAGTTAGCTAGTTGTTAGTTTGGGTAGGAATTGAGTTTATTAATTACAATTAGGTTTTGGACGAGGAGAAATTCTTATATAAATTTAGTTTATTAAATTATTTATAAACTAATACAATTATTAAATAATATATGCATTTATTGTAACACTCTATATCCGTAATATGTATTGTGTAATGTGCGCTACAAGTTAATTTTTAACTATAATAAATGTTATTTCATATCCTTAATGGCGTATTAAGCAAATCGGTGTGTATATATATACACACCGATTTGCTTAATACGCCATTAAGGATATATATATATATATATCTTACCGATGAGTCTATAATTATCTTATTTCACTATTCGGTTATTAAAATTTTCGGCAGCATAACGGTTGTATTATGAATCTTATTCTTCTGCAAATTAGAAAAATAACACTTCTAATATACTCCACAATACCTCAACAATCTCAAATAACTACAATTCCAAACCATGACGCATACATTACATATATGCATATACATATCATACATATCGTTCGTAGCATCATGCATATATATATATACATTGTTTGTTATAACATTATCCATTACAAAACTATACATATATAGTATAAAAGTTCAAAAATCCAAAATACTATTAAATTATCTTGATCTTTGACCTGCAGTCGTATGCTTGCTCCAACTCCTATACTCTTCAATTTGTACTACCTAAACCTACTTGCAGCAATAATTACGTACTAAGTGGTTTACACCTAGTGGTGGATACAATTCTAATATTTTCTATTTAAAGACATACATATTATGTATACACATTTATCACACACAATGAATTTATAATATTTTTATTATTGTCACTTATTAATTATCATTTCACATCTATTATTCTTAATATTATTATAAAATTCCATAACACATATTTACATATAGTTAATTATTATAATATTTATTTACTAGCACAACTCGTTTATTATAAATTCATTTTTAAATCGTTAAATTACATACTAATCCTTAATTTATTTACCAACTTATTATTTATATTATTTTACCTTTATATCTTATTTTCACTCTATAATTACAATTATTACTACTAAAATATTTCAATTTACTATTTTACCACTAATTTTATTTTTTTATCTTAATTTACCCCTTTTTTCTTATTATATTTCTTGCATAATTATCATTTACTCTTTTTTTTTTATAAGTTTACACTTAACTCCTTATTTTGCCCCTATTAGTATCTAATAGAATCATCGAATCGGATACGTGGGACGTGGATACTAGAGATCCGAAAATATAATAAGTTAATCACAGAACCGTTAATCTAATAATATAGAAACATGGTTATAAACCGCCATTAGCCTGCATATGCGAGTCGCCATGACTCGTACAGCAGTAAGGTGTCCCTATGACTAGCCAATTGTATCATGTACTTCTGATTTAACTACCAATATACGAAGGGCAAAACCAATCTTCCTTTATTTATAATTGTTTTTCTTTACTTATACCCTTAAATAGCTTAATTTTGTTATTCATAAACATAATTCTATTTTTTATTTCATATAATATAATTAAACATACATACATTATATTTTATTTTTTATTCATACTTACATATTCAAAATTATCATATAACTTTTATATTTTCACTTCTTATTTATTTCTCCATAATCTTTATTAAAAATTAGCAAATTTTTTTCATGTCTATCACTATTAATAATTATTAAAACATGTATTTATAATCTATACAATCTTGTACATAATACTCATTTAAGTCATAATATAATCAATTAATTCCCAAAAATTCTCACTAAATTCTTATTAACCTTATTTTAATTCTATTTCCATTTTCCTTCTAAAATTCATTAAAATCTCATGAAATCAACTTATTTTCCTTATAACACACCCTTAGTTCCATTCACTCAATCTAGTTCAAATTTTTTTTTTCATCAAATCATTCATTCTAAATATCATAATTTAAACTAAATTTTATGTTTCTATACTAATTTTCCATAATTTTATAATTTTTCATCATGTACATATGCATACATACACATGAAAAACCATCAAAATAAATGGAAAACAATAGAATTGATATCCATAAACCTTATTTCTATTTTCTTCTTACTTATTTCTCTATTTCTTTTCTTTTTCCTCTATCTTTACTTGTTCCCTCTTTGTCACATTCATCTTCAATTTTTCTTTTCAATAATCCAAATTTTGCATGATTTATAAATCTCTACCTTAAAAATCTACCCAAAACACATTGAGTTCCTTCACACTTCTATCAACATTTTCACCAATAAATTGAGTTATTGAGCTTGCCAAAAATGGATCTAGGACCTTAGAATTATTTGAGAGATGAAATTTGGTGGAATTTTGAAGAGAAATTTAAAAAAAAAATGAAGAAAATTGAAGTGGAAAATGGGGGATGGAGGTCACGGCTAAAGAGGAGAGAAGATGGTGGAATTCTCTTGAAATTTATGATATTTGTTCTCTTTTATACCCATTCAAATGAGTCAAGCCAAATCAAACCTAAAATAGGCTCATTAGTCAATTTTCTAACATTTTTCAAATTCAATTATTTTTCTTCTATTTTCCTTATACCATTTCTTATAAAAATGTATCCATAATTCTTAAAAAATATTCTTTAGGATAAAAAAAAAATTTTGGATCAAATAACGTCGTTTTCTAATTTGGCAAATTTTACTGGTTTGAAAACTTATTTTTCTGAGTCAGCCTAAAATAAATTTTTCTCTACCGAAAAATCCTTCATAATATTTAGAGTGACTCTATATGTTCAGATAATTTTTCGGAGGTCTCTAGCATTTTTTTAGGCTCGATCGAAGTTCTGTCAAATTATATTACTATTCAAACCGAACTGTATTTTATTTTTATTTTGGACTTTTAAAGGCATATTTGAACTCAATTTAACCTTAAATTACATCCTCGAACTCCTCATAAATTGTACTTTTTGATGGTCAAATAAAATATTTTTCGCCATCAAATGATATTTTTTATCCTGAGCAATACTATTTATACTCAGAAAATACTATTTATAATTACCGAGTTTTTAGAATGTTACAAAATACAATATATATATATATATAATTATATATATCAATTTTTAAATAGATTAGTTTATAACTTAAAAATTTATAAGAGAAATAAGTGCAAAATTAACGAAAGGTGCAGGTATTTGGCCAATGGAGTGCATGGATCAAACTCAAAATAAATGTTAGGAGGGTGAAATCATATGGACCTGTTTTTACCTGTCCATTGTCAGATATCTTCAATACCTTATAATTATATCAGCTTCAATATCATATATTGGTGGGTGAGAGAGCTTTTAATGTTATTTATTGAGGTTTATGTTTATCCTTGCATTTTAGGACACCTTTGTCTCGTAAGATTAATCTATTTAATACCCATTCAACACTATATAGTAAAAGCAATAAAGATATTCACTTTCTGATTCATGGGTGAAAATAAAAAATAAGAAGAAAAAAAAATTATTTTTAAAAAATTATGTCCCTTCACTAATTAATCAGAAAGAGAGTAATCAATTAGAAAGTGTTAATAACATTAAACGTGAAACTTCAAATACTTTCATCTCATAAATTATTACTCAATATATATATATATGGAAAGATAACCAAAAAAACCCAAGTGATTCAGACAAGATAAACACTAATCGGGTGCTTAGGACATTAAGCTCATTTGGATCCATATGTGCGTGCATGGCAGAAGAACAGTTTCACAATAATTTGAAATTAATTTAAGAAAGAAAAAAAGAGAGCAAATAGGATCCAAATATTTAGTTAATCAGAAATATATATATTATATAGTGGAGTTGCTTAATAATTTGAAATTTAAGTCTTCAGTAGAGTACTAATTAGCGGCATCGTATGCACCTCTACTTCAGTGGCCACCACCGCCACCCCCGGCACCAAATCCACCTCCAAACCCAGCACCACCGCCAGCACCAAAGCCTCCACCAAATCCACCACCTCCACCCCCACCTCCACCTACTCCCCCACCAATGCCCCCACCTTTCCCAAAACCTCCACCTGCTCCAAAGCCACCTCCTGCACCACCACCTCCACCAAATCCACCACCACCACCTCCACCACCTCCAAGTCCTCCTCCACCTCCTGCACCACCACCTAAGCCACCACCTGTACTTCCACCACCACCAAGTCCGCCTCCTCCACCTGCACCACCTCCACCACCAAGACCTCCACCTTTTCCAATGCCACCACCTGCTCCTCCTCCTAAACCCCCACCATGGCCAATGCCACCACCTAGACCTCCACCCTTCCCAATGCCACCACCTAATCCTCCACCTGCTCCTCCTCCTAAACCCCCACCTTTTCCAATGCCACCACCTAGACCTCCACCCTTTCCAATGCCACCACCTAATCCTCCACCTGCTCCTCCTCCTAAACCCCCACCATGGCCAATGCCGCCACCTAGACCTCCACCTTTTCCAATCCCACCACCTAATCCTCCACCTGCTCCTCCTCCTAAACCTCCACCTTTTCCAATCCCACCACCTAGACCTCCACCTTTTCCAATGCCACCACCTAATCCCCCACCATGTCCCCCACCTAGTCCACCACCACCTCCCAGGCCACCATCATGTCCAATGCCTCCACCAAGACCTCCACCCCCACCAAGGCCACCACCTCCACCCAATCCACCACCAGCTCCACCACCAAAACCACCGCCAGCACCACCACCTAGGCCGCCACCTCCACCGGCTCCACCACCAAAACCACCGCCAGCACCACCACCTATACCGCCACCTCCACCCAATCCACCATCAGCTCCACCACCAAAGCCGCCACCTGCACCACCTCCAATACCATGCCTAAAACCTTTCTTATAAATTCCATGGCCTAACCCTCCTCCCAAAGGGCGACGAAATAGCAAATGCTTTTCATCTTTATCAACACTAACATGATTATCAGCAGAAACTATACAATTGAAAAGCAAATGACACAACAAGAAAGCACGCACAAGCACAAAACAATCAGCATTGCAACCCATTGCTCTATAATTTGTCCAAAGAAATTAACATAAATAATAAAAAAGAAAGCTAGCTAGTGTGAAGCTAACTGTGCCGTGGTTCAATAAGATCGAGTAGAACAATATTTATAATCAGAAAGAATAGAATGACTACTACTCAACTGGCAAGTTTTCAATGACTGAATTAAATGAACCTTATCTGCCTCTGACCAACAAATTAATTGGCCCAACTGTCATCCATCCCCAACAATCCCACAGCCACTGCTTCATCCTTCATACAAGGATGGATGAAGCCACAGTTCTGAATAAGAATAACTTGCTAGGGTTTGACTTTCCGATTACTTTAGAGCTAATTAATTAATTTTCACTATCAAGAAAGAGGAGGACCCAATTTGCATGCAACTGATACAAGTTGGGTGTCAATCTTAATGTGTTTTCATTTAATGATGCTTTATCACTACATTAATGGAACAACTAAACTTAACAATAATATATATATTATATTTCTGCTTTCTCTCTGCATACAGCTAGCCATTTCCATGAGTGGAAAATCAAAACCAGGGAATTGAAATTAAATCAGCAGAAGAAGCATGCATGCAGTTTCTTGATGCTGCTAATATCAATAAACCAATAGTTACACCAGAGCTCTCTTGCATGTTAATCAAGTTGGTGAACGGATAAAATACAAATATTAGATGTTAACCGGAATAAGTAGCATTTTTCGTATATATGTATATATATAGTTTTATGTACGTTATGGGATAATTTTGCCTTTAAAAAAAAAAAAAAAAAGTTGATTGTGTCATTTAGAAAATTATTTTAATTTTTTCAAAAAAAAAAATTTATTTTATTTATTTACAATAATATAGCTCGTAAGGTATCATGTGGCATTTAATATGGAACTAAATGACTAGTATTCATGTTATTTTGATTTTGTAATTTAATTTTAAGTTAAATATTTTGATTTATTTCAGAAAAAAAAAATAATTTGGTTATTACAAGTTAAACATTGATATACAAATAACCTTATCAACAAATTTGCATGCTAAAAATTTTAAAAAAAAAATTTATTAATTCATTTGCAAGAATCATCAACAAGATGCATTTGAGATAAGATGTCTATTGTCAATTAATGAGTGATTTGATAGGTGTTCTCACTCATAAAAATTTAATAAAGTTTCGAGTTCGAGTTTTCTTACTGTCATTCATCAATTTTAGTGGAAGTTTAAAATACATATTTAACGTGTGTATAAGAAAATAATTATCATTTTATTATATAGTCTACAGTAGAAGTCTACTGTATCTCTTAATAAAAAAAAATATCAATTAAATTATTAAGAGGAATTTTTGTAGTTTACCATATTTTAAGTCTTCTTTTCAAATTTACCAATATTTTTTTTTTCATTTTCACCAAACTTATTTTTCATATGTATCTACTTTTTCAATTCTACTTTTTTTCTCCTCCTCTTTTTCGTTGTTCTTCCTTATCTGCTAGTTTCTTCCTTGATAGCTTCACCGTAGAGTCCACAAATCCGACGACTTCCATATTGAAATGCTATGAGATGAGGCTGCCAAACTCTAATGCCACTACCGGACCTCCTGTGAGATGATGAAGATTTTTGCAATAAAGTAAATGAGCTTGGATGAATGAACTAAATTCAATAATTATTCGTCAAAATTCATCGCCATTATTACTATACTCTCAATCAATGTTGTAAAAACTGGACCGGTCAACGAACCGGAAAAGACAAAGGATCAAGAGTTAGAGGTTCAACTAGGATTAAACCGGAATTGAACCGGTCAAAGTAATATTTTATCAAAATATAATTTTTAATAAGTTCATACACAATAAAATATGAAAAATAAATAAATTAAATCTATTTTATACATAATTATATTTTCAAATGTTAAAACTTATAATTTTTATAATTTAAATTAATACATAACTATATTCAAAATTATTTTTTAAATATATTTTTAATAAATAATAGAATTAATTTGTCTATATATTTTCAATTTTAATAAAATAGACGATAATTTTTAAATATTTTTAATAGAGTATTTAATAGGAATATAAATAATTTAGACAATTTATATGTAAATTATAATAATGTTGTATATTAATAATTTAATATTTAACATACAAATACTAAAATACAACTTTATCAAATATATTAACTCTTAAATAATTAAAATGAATATTTTTTAATATTTATATATCAAAAAATACCACTACTTATATATATAATTTGTTTATAAATTAAAAATAGCATTTTTGTTATGCTAAAATTTCTAAA
>CATIWF010032420.1:0-18873 GCA_949630135.1 Balakata baccata
CAAATAAATTTTCATATATTAGTTTATATATATATTTACATACATTCATACCATGTATAAAATCCTTGTTTCACATTTCATATTCATACAAAATTCATACTATCCATTAATTTATTTTTAATCATATTTCCACTATTATTAATTTTTATTTGATTTGATTTTGTTTTACTTTACTTTTGTGTCTAGCCCGTAACACCTATATCCGAACTAATTAATAGGAATACGGGATTGTCAATCCTGACTTTTATAATATTGTCATTACCGACTTTTTTAAAAATTATCATTACTGGTCTTATTAATATTGTCATCACTGACTTTCTTTTAGTAGTACCATTATCGATTTTAATAATACTTTATTGCGCGTGTCTATTTTCCCTCTGATTGACATGTCAAACTATTCACTATTCTAGTTCATGGCTAAATGTATTCGGGCTTTGATATTTTTCATTATCAAAATTTATTATTCTTTTTTTTTTAGTATATCATATATATAATATGTCCACAGATTCACATAAACTAAATTTCCCAACAATTAACATATATGAATCACATCATGTGAAAAATACTGAAATACAAGTTTACAATTCATGGTAGACTTCGGCCTTGGGCCCCAATTTCTACCCATATCCACTAGGATTCTGTAATATCCAGCGATTTAGGCTCTGATCGTGCGTGACCATAGTTGGGCAAGCTGGTCCAGTCAAAGTTTAAATTTGGACTCGTGAAAAAAATGATAAATTATGGGGGAAAATGAGTAGAGATATTAATAATATGAAATTAAAAGATTGGTGGAAAAATTAGGAAAAATTTAAAAATTTATCTATAGACAAAATCGGTATTACTAAAATTATTGGAGGAAATTTTGTAAGAATTAGAAAATCATGGGGTAGAGGTGAAATTTTTCATAATTAAAATTTAATCAAGATTAATTAAGTTAATGAACCAATAGGAGGAGAGATTAAGCTAATTAGTGGGACCCACATACATAAACCTAAGTATAAAAGTCAAAAAATGAGGCTTATTGTCACAAAATCCATCCATATTCTTCTTTTCTCCTTGTTGCCGTCCCCTTCCACCCAAATAACTTTAATTCTCCATTTGTAACTCAATTGAGCTTCTTAAAGAGTGGAATAAAAGATTTAGAGAGAGAAAAATCAAGAAATTAAAGAGATTCCACCATAAGAGAGCAAGAGAAAAGGAAGGAAATAAGAGAAAAAGGAAGAGAAGGAAATGATGATTTGGCCACCTTTGGAGAATCATCAAGGTAAGTTTCTTCTTCTCAAATCCAACCTTATTACATATATTTGAACTCTTTGTGGTTGATTGGTATGGTTGGAAGTGTTATATTAGGGTTATGTTTGAAGTTGTGAACTTGTGTTGATATTGTGTTTGAAGAGGAAAAAGTGTAGGATTGAGTTGGAATTTATTTTTGGAGTGTGTAAACTTTTATGTTGAATATATGTATAATTTAAATAAATATTTTAGTAAAAAAAAAAAATTTATTCCAGTGTTTTCTTTGAATTAAATAATTAAGACAGTTATACAGGTAATACTCACTTACCTTATTATTATTGAGTGGGGTAAGGAGGTGTTACAATTATTAAGTGCTACGTGTAATGTGATTATTACGTGCTACGTGATTATTACGTGCTACATGTAATGTGACTGAAATGTATAAAGATTGTTGCTGTATATGCATATGGACTTAAAAGGCGTTGTGACTAGCTAAATAGCATTGAAAAACATAAGAAGAGACTTATGACCCAAACAAATGTTCAAAAGCAAAAGAAAAGGCCTATGGCCTAACAAATATGCAAATGTTACAAATGATCAAACTAGCTAGCATGCAAATATTTACTTGGAAATTCGGGACAATGTCTATTTAGCCTAGTCACAACAATAAAAAAATGACATAAGCATAAGTAAATAAAATGTTTACATGAATTAATATTATTTATATTCATGTGATTTTGATAAATAGAATGACGATTATTACTTGTAAAAGTGATTGGCTTGGTACTTTTGAAAGCTTTTGATAATTATTCTCATTGAGTTGCAACTTACCAAATTGCATCATCTTTCAGGCAAAGAAGAGTAATTAGCTCATTTTGGAGGTGCATACCAAATAGAAGACATAGATCACAGGTCACCGGCTGAGTCTCACCAATCTCTCTCTTTGCATTATACATACGTATAGGAATATGACATATATATTTTGGGTTGTATATCTACATATGTAATATATTATGTTTACAGTCAGGCTGTGATACTATGGAAAATTATTAAATATTGCACAGAGATAATGTTATATGATTCAAAAAAAATTTATCCATCATTATAAACAGAACTATGTTTTATTCTATGCAATACACGATAACATGATATAAATATAAGTGATATCCATAGGTATAAGATGTTACAGATACAATCTTAATAATATTTATAAGAATATATAAAACTGACTCTTAGATATTTACCATATAATTAATGTGAAACTACGCGTACCAATACTGATTACTAATATGAAATACTAAATATAATTAATACAAGTTTATATTCATAACACCCTTTCTTAAACTTGTATTTTAGCCTTTAACAACTCCAAGAGTAGCTCTCAATTTGTAGAAATCTTCAAACTTCAAAGCTTTTGTAAAAATGTCACAACTTGGTCTTTGGATGCTACATGCTTGAGCTGAATTTCCTTCTTTCCAATGCATTCTCAGATGAAATGGTACTTGGTATCTATATGTTTGCTTCTATCCTGAAAAATTGGATTCTTTCCCAAAGCAATAGCTGATTTGTTATCAACCAAAATATCAATAACTCTTTCTTGCTCAAATTTCATAACCTTAAGCAACTTCCTTAACCAAATAGCACGACACACATAAGAAGTAGCTACAACATACTCAACTTCACAAGTTGAAAGAGTAATAATAGGCTATTTCTTTGAACTCCAAGCAAACACAACAATACTCAAGAAGAAAATAAAGCCACTAGTACTTTTTCGATTATCAATGTCTCCTCCCCAATCACTATCACCAAACCCATATAATCTGAAATAATTTGCAGCAGTATAAAATAAATCATAATCCAATGTTCCTTTGATATAGTGAAGAGTCCTTTTGGCTACCTTCATATGAGTTAGAGTTAGAGTTTCCACATAGCGACTAATAACACCAACTCCATACAAAATATCTAGCCTTGTAGAAGTTAAAAATCGTAGCCTTCCAACCAATCTTTTAAATAGAGTTGGATTTACCTTTTCAGTATTATCAAACTTAGAAAGCTTGATTCTACATTCCATAGGTGTATCAACTAAATTAATTTTTTCCAACTTGAATTCCTTCAAGATTGCTTCTACACAAGTCTTTTGAGAAAGAAAAACCCCTTCTTCAAATTGTTTCAGTTCTATTCCAAGATAGTAAAACATGAGCCCCAAATCAGTCATCTCAAATTTTTCAATCATTCTTTTATTGAATTCTTCAAACATCATCGGATTGCTACCTGTGAAAATCAAATCATCAACATACAAACAAATATACATAATTTCTCCATCCTTATTCTCCTTAACATACAAAGCATATTGATAGGGCATCTTGAAAAATTTGTTTTCTGAAAATAGTTATCAATACAGGTATACCAGGCCATTAGGGATTGTTTAAGGCCATATAAAGCTTTCTTCAACTTCAACACCTTCTTTTTGCGCCTTTTAACAATGTAACCTAATATTTGTTGCACATAAACCTCTTCCTCCAAGGTTCTATTCAAGAAGGCTGATTTTACATCCATCTAAAAAATATTCCATTTTTGTTGTGCTGCCAATGAAATGATTAGTCAAATAGTTTCTAAACGAGTCACTAGAGCAAACACTTCATTGTAATTGATTCCAAGCCTTTGAGTGAATCCCTTCGCAATAAGTCGAACTTTGTACTTTTCTACTTCTCCTTGAGCATTTTTCTTCACTTGTAAATCCATTTTACAGCTACCGGTTTTCCCTCCGAAAGTGTTACCAATTGCCAAGTATCATTTTTTTTATGGCTTTCATCTCTTTATCCATAGCCAATCTCCATCTTTCATCTTTGACAACTTTTTCAAAAGTCATTGCTTCTATATCTATAAATAAACAGAATAAAGTGGAATTATCAATTTCTTTTATTTCTTCATAAATTTCTTGGAAACTTCACATACGAGGTGACCTTTCATTGGAGCTTTAAGGAGACAAATTTGCTGAGTCCGCATGAGCTATATGAGGAGGAGTTTGCGGTGCAGCGGTAGCAACAACCTGATCTTAAGACTGATCTGTAGTTGAAAAATCATCAAATAAAGGAAGAAAATTATAATTTTCTTGTTGATGAACATCCTACTCCTAAGAGCCATCTTCATCAAACTTTACATCTTTGCTAATAATAATTTTTCAACTCCAAGGATTATAAAATTTGTAACCTTTGGAATTTTTTGCATAACCAATAAAGACAAGTTTCTCACTCTTGTCATCTAATTTGCTTATTGTCTCATTAGGAATATAAACATAACCAATACTACCAAATACTCTTAAATGAGAAACATTTGGTTTCTTTCCACTCCAAGCTTCTTGTGGAGTCATTTGTATCAATTTTTTGTGGGACTTCGATTATTCAAATAAACTGCACACTCCACTACCTCGGCCTAAAACTCCTTTGGCATCATCTTGCTCTTAAGCATGTTACGAGTCATGTTAAGAATGGTTCTATTTTTGTGTTCAACCTACCATTTTATTGCGGTGATCTTAGAACCATCAATGAATGTCGAACACCAAGATGGTCACAAAATTGATTAAAAGAATTTAGTGTGAACTCCCCTCCTCAATCAGTTCGAATAGCTTTGATTAGATAACCACTTTCATTCTCAACTTGAGCCTTGAATTTTTTGAAAATTTCAAATGCTTCAGATTTTTCCTTCAAGAAATAAACCTGTCTTAAAAGTACAATCATCAATAAACAGCAAGAAGTACATGTTCTTTCAATATGAAGCTGGTTTGAGAGGACCACATATATTAGCATACACCAATTCAAGTGGCTGTGAGGCTCATGAGAAAGATTCCTTTAGAAAACTGTTCCTGGTCTGCTTACCATACATACAACCTTTACAAATCTGATTGGGAAGATTGATGAAAGGAAAACCAAGCACCAAGCTTTTCTTCGACAACAGGTCTAAGCCACCAAAATTTAAGTAACCCATCCTAAGATGCCACAACCATGATGAATCATTTGCAGTAGCCTTCAAATACTCGGGACTATCTTTGCTGATTTTCAATTTAAACATCTTGTTTTTTGATAATGGCACTTTTGCAATCATTCTCCCTTTCCCATCTCTCATATCCAATCCATTCTTGCTCATCTCTATCTTATGTCTTTTCTCCAAAAGCTGCCAAATACTCAAAATGTTTGTTTTCAATGCAAGAACATAATAAGCATGAGAAATAAATTGATGATCTCTATTCTTTAATCTAATAAGAATATCTCCTTTGCCCATGACTAGAATTGAAGTTTTATCGCTAGATGAAACACTATTTCTAATAGACTCATCAAGACTATAGAATAATTCTTTATTACTAGTCATGTGATTACTGGCTCCCGAGTCAAGATACCAAAAATCCTTATTTCTTTCTTCATCTCTATTGCAAGTCAGCAATAAAATGGACTCTTCATCTTCATTAGTCTCAATAAAATTTGCCTCTTCATCTTTGCTTGAACTATACTGTGCAGTAAAGTGCCCAAATCCTTAACAATTGTAACATTGTACATTGGATTTTTAACCACGGCCGCATTGAAATTTGCCACCTTTGCCATATCCTCTTGACTTTTGCTATTAAGAATTTGGTTCTTCTCTTTTCTTTAATCTTTCTTCAGGGTGAATTTCATCAATGGTACTCCAATTATGTAAATTGTAACAATTCAGTTTTTCAAAAATTATTTTAGTTATAAAATAAAAATTGAGGTAATTTTATGTCAAAATAATATTTGAGGTTCTGAATTGATACAATTTATATAGTTGAGGTACTATTGATAAAATTCACTCTCTTTCTTCATGGGCTTGCAATGAACCTAACAGTAGATCTATTGTCATTGACTCCAAATCCTTCGATGGCGTTACAACATAATCAAATTTTGAAGTCAGTGAATGAAAATTTTTTTCAATCACACTAACATCTTCCATTTTCTCTCCATATCTCTTTAACTGATTAACAATTGCCAAAACTCTATTGAAGTATTCTTCAACAGATTCAGAGTCCTTCATCTTGAGATTTTCATACTTACCTCTCAATGTTTGTAGACGCACTTTAATTACTGTCTTTCCCTTTGAAGGAATTTTGGAGAATCTCTTAGGCATCCTTTGCACTTGTTGCATTAGAAACCTTTTCAAACATACTCTCTCCCAAGCACATATGGATAAGAGCAAGTGCTTGCTGATCTTTCTTTTTAGCCTTCTGCAAAGCATCTATTTGAGCAGTCGTCATCACATTCTCTCAGGTACTGTTTGTTAACTATAATCTAGATTATAATATAGTTTCACCAGAATACCTTGACTAATATTCTATTTAGTAAAGTAAATTATTTATAAAAAAAAAACTATACTATAATCTCCCAAGAAATAAGCTACTCCTACTACCATTCAAAAATAATATATTAGATTATTATTTTTTTTCTATTATACCCTTATTTTTTTTGCTTGATAACATTATTTTTATTTCTCATATAAAAAATTTAGGTCTTAAACCTTTTCTTATTTTACTCTTTTATTTATTTTCAGCTACTCAACTTTTATCAATTAATATATTTAATTAATAATTAAAATTTTTGGATATTTAAATTTATCAATTAATTTATTCTCTAGTTATATGTCAAAATATAGATGACCACAATTCGACGATTTTTAAAATACAACATTAGATTTGATTATTATTATTATTATTATTATTATTATTATTATTATTTTATATTTTTCAGTTATTTTTCCAGCTATTTTTACTAAACACTTTTAATTCATTCAACTAGATTTTCAGCTAGTATACTATCTACTAGATTATCAGCTTGCATCCAATTTTTAATATGAGTTTTTTGAATTCATCTCAAAAATTTATCCATAAAATCTTTCAAAATAATTTAAACCATTATCAAGTCAACTTTACCAAAAATATAGGGATATGGAAATTTTCCCCAACATATCTAGACGCACAAATTTAATTATTTTCGTGAGAACCTACAGTTGGATCCAAAGTATTTAATCCAAGCAAAGCAAAGAGATACAATCTTCCTTTGCCTTTCTTTCTGTAAAATGCTAACAGATCGAGATGGGTCCAGGCTGGGTCCACGCTTAATTATGCATAAATCCTGTCATCAACACCAACCAAGCTATATATTCTTCTCCATGTGCTGATGATCAACCTTTTCTTTTAGAATAATCTCTGGCACATTCTGATGTATATATATATGTTACAACCATGCATGCATCTACTCCCACTAAAAAATAATCGCCGCATTATTGATACGTCAACCTACAATCATAAATATCGATAACACATTTTAAAAAAAAAACAGATAACAATAAATAAAGAAATCAAGAAAAAGAAGAAAGTACATAGAAGTGAAAAGAATTTAAACAGGCACATGGGTAGGACACGTCTATGTCGTGGACAAAAGAGAAATGGAAATATGTATGTAATGCAGAAAAACCCACGTTTGCTAGTTGTCAAAGTTGATGGAAGTGGAAATTATGGGATAGCATTTGTAAATGCCTGCCCACATTACTGCTGCTTAATTGTCCAGAACTGCTGACCCCGTTGCTTCACTTTCTCTCTGGATCATGGTATTCTCAAAATATAGAGATAAAGAACTAAGCTAAAGGTGAATATTATACTCGTCGACTCTTCCTCCACGGTGACAATCTTTTAAATCATCCAACTTTTAATTAACATATTCAAAGAAATATTTCATGTAGGTTTAAGTCATTAGGAAATAAGAGTGAATTTATTGCACAGCGTAGTTTTTTTTTGGGGGGTGAAAAGTGGTGTAATTTATTCTAGCCTAGGGAGTTATTTAGAAGTCGATTTTATAGCTTAGTATATATAGAGTAGAGCAGTCAATGTATTCACGATATACAGTTTTGTAATCGCTTTTTCATTTTCTTCAATGAACGGATCTTTCAATTCCATTTTCTGCAAACCGGTCCTTTATTCAACAAGTAATTAATCAATACAATGAAGAAAGGGAAATTAAAAAGAAAGTGATACGAATGATTATCATGCATGCAAAGGGGAGTTTTCATTCTTAACAAAGTTTTATGGTAATTAAGAGGGAGAAGGAAAAGGATAATAAAATGAGAGGCAACAAAAAGTGAAGGTAAATACAAATTGAAAAAGAGTGAATAATTAAGGTTGTCAGGCTTTCAAATGGAATGGAGTTAGACATTTTCTTTGGGTCCTTTTTTAAGCTTCTTCTATAGGTACGTATTGTACAACAAATCTGGAGACCGGAGGCTGAGAGAGAATGAAAGTGATACTACTGAACCATGGCCAAAAAGGAGAGTGCCCCTTTCCCTCCCCCATTGGTTGCGCTTGTATTCTGCCTTTGAAATTCTATTTTGTAAGCCGTCTTCCTCTCTTCTTCTAGTTGTTCATCATCGTCATGGTTGTCGTCGTCTTCAATATCGCTTGCTTCATCTTCGACGTATACATTGCCATTGTCATTGACTTTGTCATAATCATGCACCACAAATTGTTGCTGCTGCTGTTGGTGTTGCTCCTTTTTCATGCCTGGAAGTTTTATAAACTCCTTCACAATGCCTTCTGGCTTCAATATGAAAGCAAGAATCAATGCTCATCAAATTATGTGAACATTAATTAATTATATATATATATATATATACCTTGTTTGGTGCCCTTTCATTTACTTCTCCAAAGAGGCTGTCAGGCAAACCTACTTTATCGGCATCACCTCCAGTTTTAGATGGTGATTGGGAGAGATGAGCGGGCATTTTGGCCGAGACCTCATTCCTATGATCACAAGGATTTGAAGGTTGAATTAGCAGGGAATCCAATTTCATGATCTCCTCCTCCTGCTGCTGCTGCTCTTCCGACCTACTCTGGTTAGCAAAGCCGCTACCACTGTTGCTTCCAATTATCTTCTTCCTGTAGAGAGCATCTAATTCGTGAAAATAAGGGCAGGTCTTGGCATCTTCTGGACGTTTCTTATTACTTTCTTTTACCTTCTTAAAGTACTTGTTGATGTTCTCCCATTTTTCCTTGCATCTCTTGGCATTTCTTTTGTAACCCATCCGCTGCATCCCTGATGATATTTCTTCCCAAAGTTGGCCCTTGGGCCCAGCTTCGTGATACCTGGATTCAAGTCCACTTCTCAACTTTATTAGTGCCAGCACTTCTACTTTCGGCCATCTTGAGGAGCTTGGTTCTAGGCTCCCACTACTTCCACCAATCTCCTGTTCGGGAGGGACACCAATTGCTACGTCCGAGGAAATGTGCTGCTGGTGATGTTGTTGATTTTGATGTTGATGTTTATCTTGCATTTGGGGTGCTGTTGACTGTGGCTGTGTTGGTAGAGGCTGGTGGATTGATACAGGGACAGGTGCCAATTGCACAGGTTGTGGTTGCGGAACTGCTGGAATAGTAGTGGGGGAGGAAGGCAATTGGATGGTTTGTCCAGTAACTCTTTGGAGAAAGGAAACTATGGTACCATCCCTAGAAGCAGAAATGGCCCGCTCTTGAGCCATAAGTTCGTGCTCCCGACTTAGTCTGGCCATCTCTTGCCTTTTCCAAGCTTCCTCTCTTATCATCCGTTCATGTTCTCTTTTTTCTATGGCTTCCAAAAACCTCTGCTGCATCGCTTCTTGCTTTTGCATCACATGTTTCATAAGTCCCTCAAAAAATTCCATCATCCGTCGGGTCCGGATACCTCCTCCTTTGGATGAAGAAGAATGCCGCGTGCGTTTGCGGCTGCCACCCGCGGCGGTATTGGATGGTTTATCCTCATCATCTTCGTCATCATCCTCTTCACAACTTGGAGAAGAAGTAAAGCTATTTGAAGTTGAGGAGAAGCTAACTCTTGCTGCTGCCAGGGACGACGGTGCTGGAACGGCAGTCAAATTTAGAGGGAAAATGGGGGAGGAGGAGGGCATGCCAGTAGTTGAAGCTGGTATTCTTCCCGGTGAAACAGACATAGGGATCCCAACAGAAACAGGAGCAACATCTAGGGTAGCGGGGGTTGTGGTGGCAGCTGATGTGGTTACTGTTGCAACATTGGTGGTGGTGGTGTTGTGTAGAGCCTCAAGTTGAGTGAAAAACCGATAGCTTTTGCCATCTTGACGCCCACATCGCCCTTCTTTGGTTCTCTTGTAGTACTTGTGCACGTTCTCGAATTTTTCCTTGCATTTCTTGGCGCTTCTCTTGTATCCCAGCTCCTCCAGCTTCCTGTTAATTAAATTGTCACGCGTGTATATAAAAATTCATCCATCTTAATTAATAATTTTTTTAATTTTTAATATATATATAAGAAGATGAGAACCTCCCTCGCTTTCACTTTTAGCCCCACTCTCCTCTTGTCCATCTCTGCTATGCTACCAATTAGCTAATCTCAATGGAGTAAAAGTGGCAAATAATAATAATAAGAAGAAGCAGATCGAATAGATAAGAGATGGAGAGTGGGAAAGAAAAGGTTTCTCGGTCAAAAAATAAAAACAAATGAGGAGAAGTGCTATTCCTGTTCATATTCATAGTCCCTCTTGGGATTTTCAATTTCCAATTCAAGCTAACATATGATAAAATAAATGATGAGATATAAATAAAAAAAAAAACCACAGTAGTTAGTTATATTATGGGGATTGGCTAGATTTCATGCTGTGGATCGGAGCCAATTCCTTAACTGGATGAAATCCTTTAATTAACGAAATTAGAAAATAAAAAGATAATAAAAAAAAACAAACCAAAACAAAACAAGATGCCAATCAGGCTCTTTAGTCGCCACAGAAAGATATTAAAGCCATGTGCCTCTGTTTCCAGAACGATCGATGCATATCTGAACTAAGGAGAACCTCTCCCTCTCTCATACTATTCAAGTGCTGTGCAATTGAGATTGTGGATCGAAATATTTTTCATTATTACTATTTTTTCTCAAAAAGAAAATGAATGACGTTAATTTTTTTCCTTTTAATTTGAAAGAAAATAAATTTAAAAAAAAAAGGACGATCAAGGAGCAGAAGAAGAAATATTATTGATATGCAGTAGTACCTGGAGACATCTTCCCAGATGGGACCCTTGACGGATGCATCGCGGAAGGCTGCATCCATTTCAGACCTAATTTGAAGAAGGGCGAGTGTTTCTTGACGAGGCCACCTGTTTCCGCTTGCAACACCTCCTCCTGATCGATCCGCATCAAGTGCGTCCTCGTCAGGCATTAATCCTGATAGCCTCATAAATTCATCCAAATTTCCAGGTGGAGCAGGAGGTCGGCTGCTAATGGGGGATGCTTCTTCCACGAGCTGCTGCTGTTGAGATTGGTCGGTGACTGCTGCAGCTGGAAGCATCATGTGCATGTTCAGTGCAGCAGCTGCAGAAGGAGTAATCTCATCAGTGGATGGCACTCCATATTGGGATTGAGCGGGAGGCCCTCCTCCTTGCTGCATCTTTTCTAAATGATAAAGCCCTCCACTTTTAAAGACCTGTCAAATCAATCAATTTTAGATGCACTGGTGTTTGTTGAAGATCTCCCTCCCTGCTTCGTGTACGATAATTAATTAGCTCTTCTTCTCTGACCTTAATCCCTTGCTTTCTCTCGTTCGCAACACAGCCATGACATAGGAATGCGGCAATTGAAGCGACAGATGAGGGAGGGAGAGAGAGGAAGGGAAATTGTGGTGAAAGATGGAGGTGATGTTAAAAGATTGAAAAAGAGCTAGAGCAGACAACTGGAAAAGATAAAGGCCAGAAAGAGAGAATTCCTATGAGTTAGTGCTGGCCTTAAGGATTGGATTTTTACCCTTTTTAATTAAATCCATTATGAGGAAAAAATATTTAACTATTATAAGAATAAGAAGGCAGTGGTAAAGATGAAAAGAAATAGCAGAGGAATGATGAAAAGAAAGGTTAGGAGGGCATAATAATCATCATCATCAACTGCACTGCAGTGCTGCAAAAGTAGGAGAGAGAGAGGAAAAAAAATGAACGGAGATGACGAATTATGAGGATGATGATGATTAAGAGAGAGAGAGAGTTGTGTGAAATGATTAAAAAAACAAGAAGCTTTGTTTTCAGCGGCTCTCACTTTGTAGCTAATAATTGTTAAAATTCATTATTTATCGAATTATATACATATATAATAATTATGAAGTAGAAATAATGTGGAGTAAAAGAAGTAAAAAGAAAAAAAAAAAAAATGAAAGCTCAGATATCGGTTTTACAATAAGTCGCCAACAAGTACACACCCATCACCTCATTCCAGGGATAAAATCATGCGCTCTTAATCTCCAATTTGACATCTCTAACAATATTCAAATTTGGCATGTATTTCCATCAAATGGGCTTCTGACTAAAAATGGAGTTGCATTCCCCATAGCCATAGGGGATTATTTTCCATTTGTTTTGATAATTAGTTAATTTTGATATTCTTTTTTTTTTTTAGATGTGGGTTTGAATACTTTAGAATCGCGGTGGAGCGGAGCGTAGTACCGTGGAAAGATGGAAGAACAGGAATCCGCTTAACCTGCAAAGTTTAAAAATTAAACCAATCAATGGTGATGACACTTTTAATCTCAAAACACTCTGTTTCACACATTATTTTATTTAAAAAGCTCCCAATATCAATAAATAACTCGAGTTAAAAGTGAAGTTGCCTAGGATATAGTGTTAGTGATGGCATAAATGAGTCCAACTCCTTCCCAATAGACTGATTCGAATCTCCTTAATGGAAAAAAAAAAAGTGATGTTATCGGCCCCATCTGACTTATTAATAAGTTGCATGTGAACGGGACCTTTGGTTAATTCAATTTCTCTTTGACTCCATCATCCTACCTCACTTAACAATTTCTTTGTTATAATTTTTTTTCCCTTTTCTTTATTCATTCATTATATAGGTTTTTTTTTTTTTTTTACATTTAAATATCAAATTATTGTTTATATTATACAAGCTTAACAAACCATTGATTTGTATTTGGAGCCTCTCGATCTAAAATTTATACCACTTTTACTTTAATGAAAACTTCAACATAATAATAGTTTTCACTGGGTATGAAACATTTTTTTTTGTTTAATCAAGTCTTACAAACTTTCATAATTCATCTTCGTATGCATACTAATTTTCAACAGATCATCGCATGTACCTGTGTTTATTGGGATGTCAACAAGCAGCGAGAGTCTAATTAAGTCACCGGTACACTACATCTATTCTAAGATGCTTGCAAATACCTGCCTCATTCTTATACGAACCTAATAAATAAGTATTATTTTCATAAACAGTTTGCATCTCAATTCAAATTAATTTATTTATTAGTTATTGCATATGCTTCAAATTTAAATAATACTATCTCTAGTAAGCAAGGCCACTGTTCTTGAACTGGCAGTTTAAATTTCTGAACCATCAATTTAAGTTTAATAAAACCTTAAACCTGAATTAATAATGTGGCATATATGAAGCATAAACTGCCGGTTTCAATTCTGCATCCAATTTGGAGATGGTTTAAGCTACATATAAGGTTGTTTAAAAAAAAAAAAAAAAAGTTACATATAAGGTTTTAATTTCTAGACAGTTTTAGTTATTCTTTAAATTTAAGTTTTTTTGTTTTTAAAAAAAAAAAGTTTGGAATTATATTTTTCTACGACTTCAATAAATTGGAATAGTGCTAGACTAATAGTTTATTAAATTTAAATAAAATTTAAAGAAAAAAATAATGTGTGAACTATTTTATTAAACTTAAATTACAAACTAAAAAAATTAATACAATAATTATTTGAACAGATTGCTATTAAATGTGAAGTTAAAATATTAAAATTTAACATAAATAAAACAGAAAATCAATATAAAATCTTCGAATACGATTTTAAACCTGAACTGTAGTTTTAGACTCAATAAATTATACAACTCTTGTCTCTAAATCAAACTATCGATTTAAGGGTTAGATTTTGATTAAAATCAGATTTCAAAATTTGACCGGGTGAATTTCGACTCGATTCAAGGTCAGCATCTGCCCTCAGGCCTCAGCCATAGCAAATCATTATATACAATATATATTTCTACAAGAACTTGTGGAATTTTCATATGTTTAAGATTTTTTTTCTTTCTTTCTTTTGATTAATTTTTTGTTGCATTTCTTACAACCTAATAGGACTATTTAATCCATTACAATATCTACCTACCTAGCTAGAATCATCTATTTAATTAATAATTAAAGATATGAAATTGAAAATACATGTTTTTTTATAGTGATGAAAAATTAGTAAGAGCATTTAGAACCTCTCACTAAAAGCATAATTTTTGTAATTGCAATGAGGGTATAAAAGTTCTCTCATAAAAGACATAATAATTAATGAGGGAATTTCTTTTCCCTAACCATTGGTATAAAAATCCCTCATTATTAAGTTATTAGGGCCAAACTTTCCCACCAAACAAAAACTAAGTCACTTATTTTATCATTTAAAAATGAAAAAATAACAAAACCCAAACACTGCGATTGATGACTTCGGTCTTCGCATTTCTCTTCTCCTCCCTTTCTCTTTCCCAAATTGCTGAACCCTAAAAGAAATTCATCACAAAATCTTTTATCATCCCAAATTGCAGAGACTGCGATTCAATCATTCTTTAGAGAGGAGAGGATCGAAATTCGTGGAGATTAATATCAATGTGTTTTCGCAAAGGGAAAAAGGAGCTGATAGAGCAAATCGTGAATTCACAGGTGTCGCAGATTTTCTTCAACGATTAGGCTATTTGGGGGTTTAGAAATGTATGGATGATGTGCCCACAGCTCCCCTATATGGTTTTGATGATCCGGAGGAAGAGATGACGGACGAAATGGTGAAGATTATAAGGGTATTGAGATAGAGAATGCTAATTCAGGACCGTCTGATGAAGATAAAGATCGTGAAGAACTGCTTTGTAGGATCTCAGATGGCAGAGGTGTTGATGCACCACTTGGACTGCGGGAAAAAAAGGTAATTATATGGCTCCTCTTGTTAAGTCTTTGTTTTTTACTTGTATAATGCATACTTTTATGTTAAATATCCTTATGCGGGAGAAAGAAGCTTAGGTCTCGTGATGCCTCTGAGCATGCTTTTGACATTGAGAGGGAAACCACCAACCAGAATTGTTCATATGGAGGATACATTTGGAGAACAATATGTGCCTTCGTGCTCGGTTTTGTCCGTTGAGAGGATTGAATTTTCTATTTTTAATTAAAATGAAGCAAAAAGTTTGAAATTCATAGAATGTGTTGATGAATGCAACTGTCTTGATAGAATTTAGGTTTCTTTCTTTTGGTCGTCTTGAGGAAGAGTTAGACTTCATGAAAAACTTGTGAAATTTCCAAGGCCCTTAAGCATGTACCAAATTTTCTTGCGGAAGAGACTGTTTGCATTTTGCTTGTGAGATCATGTAATGTTTACCAGTAAAGACTATGGATTACTTTAATTAATGAAATAATTTTTGTATAATTTGAAGCTGCTTTCTATGTACCTTGTCTATTGAATTTGTTTAATTATGGATATCAAATGCATAGATTCAAATGTGCAATTCTGGATATCTGTAGTTTGAATAGTTGTACTGAAAGGTGATTTTAGAAGGATACTGGACATTATGTTAAATGTTTACCTATAATTTCTGCAAAGCAGTTTCTCTTTGCATTTATGACGTAGTTGTATTTCATAGGACATCACTTTTATTTTTGCATTGATAGCTCTAAGACTTTTCAAGGCTTTGTTTTTGCAGAGTTGGTTGCATTGGTTAGACTGTCTCAAGTGAATAAGCATACTAAAGCTAAGTTTGGTAGTTGCTGAATAATCTATAAGCCATTTCATATAAATGCTTACTTTTAGATGCAACCAATTAATTCGGTCTTCGAAGTTGGAATCAACTTATGTTTGATCCTTAAAGAGAATCTGACATTTGAGAAAGATGATAATATTTTTTATTTGAGGAAGCGTGTATATCTGAAAAAGCTCAAGGTCCTATCCATTTTCCTCTCCTGTTTCTAGTATATCTTAGTTTCTCCATTTAATTTTAAATTAGTTGAAATACAAAGCACCCTTAAATTGCTAGGGCTGTATTTGGAATCAATTTTGGAGTTAGTTTTAGTTGAACAATTATTAAAGAGTTATACACCAAATAATGATTAAAGCAAGTAGGTGCTTGTGTGTGGATTTTATTCAATGAGAAATTGAATTGATTTTAGTTTGTAAATGCAGCCTCCTCCAAGACAAACTCCTCACATCACTGAGAACACCAATAGCTTGATGAGACCGTATACTAGCTAGACGATGATGAGGTCTTTATGCCTTAGATTTCATCATAATATGCTCTACCTTGAAGTAGGTTGCCATTTCTTTGTTAGTGTTAGATTAAAAAATTGTCTTTTAATTTGAAGATTATGTTCAAATGCACATCATAAAGATCATGGTTAGAGATTGCTCATTCTGCTTATTATCATTTGAAAATGGTTTGTATAATTATTTGTTATATTAATTGGTTCTAGCAATTCGCGGACTGCAAAAAGTAGCAACTGTTTCTCCAGTTTGATGCCTTGAGTTTCATTTGCAGCTATTTGTGGGTAATGATGCTGATGAATTTAGTTCATTGCTAAAGCATGAACGTACTCCAAAGACATTGGTCACTACCTGCAGATTCAATTCGACTGTATGTATCTTTCCATTTAAATTTGTTTCTGCTATAAAGTTATTGGGGTGGTGCATTTTTACATCCTACCCACGTCTTTTGTAATTTCAAAATACTGGATGGATTTAAGTATGAGACAAAAGCTGCTTATCCTTCCTTAGATGATTCAAGCAGGGTAAATTTCTTAATTTTGTTTTAATTTTTCTATATGATTTCCTTAGTTCCTCCAATTTGCTTTTGCTTTTGGCTTCTTAGTAATTGGTTGCAGATTGTGTTGGGAAATATTTTGAAGTTTAGAAAGAAAAATTGACAATTTAATATTATTGGTGGCTTTATATACTTTGTGTTGATCTCTATGTTCCCACAGGTAAGTTCTGTCTAATTATATTATTGAGGTCCATGTTACTTACCCAACCTCAGGTTTTTTTATAGACTACAGTGCAGTGAAAATTAGGAGGCTTTCATTTTTACTTTTCTACTTCTATCCATGCTAGTATATTCATGACCTAGGTGGGGTAAATATTAGTATTATTTTTTTTTTCTCTTCCCTTTGGTTATATTAGCTTGCATCTTTCTTGGAAATGAAATTGGATGTTATATTATCTCACTGTTTTGCCATAGTTGACCAAAGGGCTTTGCTCTTTTCTTACATAGCAAGGTTCTTTTTTTTTCCCCCAATTATTTGACTTGAGTTTCCCCTCTTATTTCTAGTGTCATTGAAAGTGTGGAATGTTGTCTAGTGTAAGTTTGACCACATCTTGCAAGCCGATAATGTGGAATGTTTTTAAGCATGTCTTGGAGCATTCTTATGTATCATTGAAATGGGCAATTATTGGAATTCTTCACGTTTCTTAATATGTTGAGATGGATTTGTTTTTATTGATTTTACTTTCATTCAATTGAGCTGGGATTTGAGTCTGTACATGTGATTTTTTTTTCAATAATCTTTCTTTAGTAACCCTTAAGAATTTACAGTTAATTTCTTGATTGTGCAGTGCATTTCAGGTAAGTAGTAGGTTTTATGTAAATACTTAGGCATTGAAATTTGGGTTTTACATTCAGTCTCATACTTGCAACTGCATTTAGGAATCATTGATATTAATCTGCCGAATAAGGTTTCTATTATGTGATGCTTCTCGACAATGCACTTGTTCTAGTGGCAACAACTGTCGCTTCTTATACTGTTTCAACTCTTAGAATCCAGTAGCATAATCCACAAACTATATATATAGTAAGCCTTTGTTTATTTTTCATTTTAAAGTTGTACATATCTTTGTTTTAATCTAAATTTGTTGCAGTTGGCAAGTTGAAGGAAATGATGTAACTATTTAAGCATTGGCCAGATAATCTGAACTACCTTGCCTTTAAAACTTTTATTATAACATGTATTTGATGAAGACCATATTGAATTTTTTGACTCTGTAAACTATCAAAATACGTTCAACTAAGTCAATGCTCATTTATTCTGAAAGTTTATACTCACATATGGAAAAATGTAATTTTGCCATTGCGTCTTTCATTGAAGGAAACTAAATTTTGGTATATTTTGTATAGTTGAAGCATTTGTTGCTGATAAAAGCAGCATTGGACAGTCCAGTGACAGGATTAGGAGATATCTATGCCTATTGCCAAGTGTTATGAATTTAATGACTTAGGTAAGTGTCCTTGGATAGTTGTGCAATAGATAAGTGAAGAAATAGTTATTTTTGCAGTCAAACTGATGTCTCTCTTGTCAGGAAACATGCAGTTCAGAACTTCAAATGCAATTCATTGTAGACATGATACTCTCTATTGGACAGAATGGAGGTAATTGCTATTGTTGGGTATATTATAGATGCCATATTTTGTTTCTAAATTTCCTATGATAGCATATCTGATTTATTGCTATATTTGATGAGATAACTGCTCTTGAAATAATTGATTGAGAATTTCGGAAATGATAAATTATCATAGCTATCATTATATATTTATTTTATATGTATTATATAAATTTAAACTAAATTTTGTT
>CATIWF010032456.1:0-10035 GCA_949630135.1 Balakata baccata
GTCTTATGTTTATGACTATATAAATATTTTTTCATGATTTGATGTCTATGGAAAGATATTGGCATTAGAATGGAATTGGTTCAATTGTTGAGTCTAGCTGAATCGTCTACTGTTTTGATTAATTTTCTATATGATAGACTCAGAAATTGAGTAAACTCAAAACATGAAAGTTGTAGATATCTGTGTTATCTAGTTGTATACTAAATTTTAGACCAAATTATAGGCGAATGTTGAGTTATAGGCAAGGGAGTCATGTCTGTTTCACATTTGAGCTGCCGGTTAAGTGTCCTATACAGGTCCAATCAACTGTTTTCCCAATTTTGAGGACCTTATAGACATAATCTGTAAATGGTCACAACAAGAAAGTTATAGGTACGTGTTTTAACTAAAATTGACAAAAATTCCATCTCAATATGTTATGTATTTTGTGAGTTATAGCCTTTAAAATTCAGACTGGTCTGGATGCCAACCTTGTTCTTGACCAGTCATAAGTACCCCACAATATGATTTAGAAGTAAAATGGATGAAAGTTGTCAACATGAAAAGTGTTCCATTTTAACTTATCTATGTTAATAAAAAGTTTCATAAAAATATAACTTACACGTTATAAGATATGAGGATGTAAATTTGATGTCCCAAAACTGCCTAAGGCAGAAAATATAATGTTCATATAAATTGCATCAAAAATTATAAAATCGTTCGATTGTCTTGAAATTTGTATATGTTATATCCCTACATGTTATCTTTAATTAGAAATAAGAATCATACAAGTTGGACTAGTATAGAAAAAGTTATAAGCTACTTAACACATGAAGGTCATATTGCCATAATACCAAACCCTAGTTAGTAGTTTATATTAATCATATTTCAATTTGTTTAAGTTTTACTAAGTTTATTTAGTTATCAATTGCCCAAGTATACATTCAATTAGGCTCATATCATATTGGAGACCCCTAAGGAAGTGAAAGACAATAAGTTAAAGGCTCAATATCAAAAGAAAAGGTGAGTTTAATAATCAAACGATTTGTTTGGAACGTGTGTTTGTTGCGTGCTATATGCAATGTTACTTGACTTGTTGCTATATGAATTACATGATTGTTATGGTATGGATATGATATCAAAAGGTGATGAATGACTTAAATACGTGGTTGTGTTATTGGTTTTTCTTACATGAAGTGATTGATGATTGAATATGCAAATGTGATAAAATGTAATGGCTAAGCAATGATTATTGCAAATGCATGTGCATATGGACTTAAAAGGCGTTGTGACTAGCTAAATGGTATTGTAAAGCAAACGAAGAGGCCTATAGCCCAATCAAATGTTCAAAAGCAAAAGAAAAGGCCTATGGCCTAACAAATGTGCAAATGTTATAAATGATCAAGCTAGCTAACAAATACAAATGTTCACATGGAAACTCGGGGCAATATTTGTTTATCCTAGCCACAACAAAAAGAAAATGATATAAGCATAAGCAAATGAATGTTTACATGATTTATTACCCCTTATATTCGTATGATATTGATAAATGGAATGACATGTAAAATGTGTATGAATGGCAATTATTACTTGTAATCGTGATTGGCTTGGTACTTTAGAAAGCTTTTGGTAATTATCCTCATTGAGTTGCAACTCATCAAATTGCATTATTTTTCAAGAAGAGTCATGTAATTAGCTCATTTTGGTGGTGCATACTATATAGAAGACATGGATCATCGGTTACCAGCCGAGCCTCACCAATCTCTCTCCCTGCATTGCATATATGTATAGGAACATGACATATGTATTTTGGATTGTATATCTGCATATGTATAAATTAGTAAATATGCAATGATGTGTAAATGCATATTTGGTTTTGAACTTTCTACCTGAAATAATTGAATATAGTGTCTAAATTATTAACATATGTAATATATTGTCTTTACAGTCAAGTTGTGATGCTATGGGAAATTGTTAAATGTTACACAGTGATGATATTATATGATTCAAAAAAAAATTATCCCTCATTATAAACAGGATTTTGTCTTATTATTGTACAATGCATGATGAAATGATACAGGTATATGCTGTTATAAAGGTATAAGGTGTTACAACACAAGTTAAGAGTTGATAACCCAATGATTTGTGCACATATCAAATGGTGGATAGCATAATTCGGTAGTTGCATGTGAATTGCAATTTGTATGAATCAGATACCTACCAATTTGACCAAAGAAGGCTTGTTGAGTTGACTTAAGGTTTTTCTTAAGTTGGAATTGGATATCGACCCACTTGGAGAATTTCTAATTGGTTTTCTCGAGTTCATAGTGAGGGCTATGGATTTGCAATAAAATAGTGGAAGTCATAATGCATTTTATAAAGACATAATTTAATGTATTCATGCACACTCTCTAACATGATCTATTTTACATATAGGTTGCTAGGATCATCATCATGAATACAAGTGTGAATTTACGATCTTTAATGGAGTCAAATAAGTTGACTGAGTCTAATTTCCTAGACCGGCTTAGGAATTTGAGAATTGTTCTCAAATCCGAGAAAATAGGCTACGTCTTGGATGAGCCACTTCCTGATTCCCTAGCTGGTGATGCTTCTGAAGAGGTTCAGAAGGCTTAGAAAAAGCATCTTGATGATAGTGAGATGGAAGCTATATCATGCTTGCTACTATGTCATCTGAGTTGCAGAAGCAGCATGAGGCTATGGATGCAAATACCATGGTTTATCATCTTAGGGAGCTTTTTGATGACCAAGCACGATCTGAAAGGTTCAATATCTCTAAGCTGCTCTTTCACTCCAAGATGATTAAGAGGACATCTCCGTTGCAACATGCATTGAAGATGAATATTTACATTGAGAGGTTGGCCGCCTTGGGTTTATGATAGACCATGAATTGAGTATAGACTTAATTCTTAGTGGTTTGACCGATAGTTATGCGCATTTTATTCTTAACTATAGGATGAACCATATTTCTACCACTTTTCCCGAGCTGATCAATATGCTCAAGACAATTGAGCTATCTCTCAAGAAGGATAATAAGGCTGTAATGCTGATGGAATCTTCTAGTTCAAGGAAAAAGAACAACAAGAAGAAGAAGTCCACAAAGATAGGGTGGTGTGGCCAAGAAGAAGGCCAAAGAGATTGCCCTAAAAGGGACTTGCTTCCATTGTGGCAAGGATGGCTATTGGAAGAGGAACTACAAGGCCTTTTTAGAGTCTTTGAAGAAAAAGGCATCTAATGGCCCATCTACTTTAGGTATTTTTGTCATTGATATTCACACTATTTCTAACAATAACATTTAGGTATTGGATACTAGATGTTGCTCACACATATGTACTGATATGCAAGGCCTAAGGAATAGTAGACAACTCAAGAAGGGAGAGTCAAACCTACGTGTTGGCAATGGAGTAAGAGTTGCTGCCTTAGCTGTAGGAACGTATGTTTTAGCCTTTGTAAGTGGGCTTGTAATAGAATTAGATAATTGCTTTTATGTTCCAGTATTGACTAAGAATATAATTTATGTTTCTAGTTTGAATAGAAGTGGATTTGAGTTAACAATTAATAGCAATGGTTGCTCAATAATGTTAAATGACATTCTTTATGGTACTGGAACTTTGTGTAATGGAATTTATATTCTTGACATGTCTAGTTCTATTTATAATATTGATGATAATAATAAAAGAATAAAAATGGATAAACCTAAACCATCATACTTGTGGCGTTATCGCCTTAGCCATGTAAATGAAAAGCGCATAACTAAACTACATAAAAATGGTAGTTTAGGGTCATTTGATTATGAATTATATGACATTTGTGAATCTTGTCTATTAGGCAAGATGACAAAATCACCTTTTAATGGAAAGGGTGAATATGACATTGGGCTATTAAGCCTAATATATTTAGATGTATGTGGCCCAATGTCTATACACGCTAGAGGTGGTTATCCCTACTTCATTACCTTTATTAATGACTATTCCAAATTTGGGTATGTGTATCTTATAAGATATAAGTCAGATGCATTTGAAAGGTTCAAAGAATTTAGACATGAAGTAGAGAAACAGCTTGACAAAAGTATTAAAACACTTAGATTTGATTGAGGTGGTGAATACTTGAGCCAAGAGTTTCAAGATTATCTTAGGGATAATGGGATTTTATTCCAATGGACTCCACCCTTTACACCACAACACAATAGTGTGGCTAAAAAGAGAAATTAGACCTCGTTAGACATGGTAAGGTCAATGATGAGCTTAGCAGAACTCCTTAAATCCTTTTGGGGTTATGCATTAATAACTACCATTTATATATTAAATGGAGTCCCTTCCAAGACAGTTGATAATGCTCCATATGAGATATGGAAAGGTAAAAAGCCTGTACTTTCTCACATGAAAGTGTCGGGTTGTCCAGTTTATGTGAAGTGGACAATGTCAGACAAGCTGAATGCTAAGTCTGATCGATGTCTATTTGTAGGATATCCTAAAAAAAATGATTGGATATTAATTCTACAATCCTTTGGAACAAAAGGTGTTTGTTTCAAAACATGCTACCTTCTTAGAAAAAGAGTTTCTTCTAAAAGGAGATAGTGGGAGCAAGATTGAACTTGAAGAAGTTCAAGATGCTCTAGTAGATGTAGATCAACTGCCTGAACCTGAGCCTGTTACTCATGGAGATGAAGTAACAACTATACCTTCTAATACATAAGATCTTTATAGATCTAGTAGGATACATTCCACTCTTGAGAGATATGGATTTCTCATACGTGATCGGAGTGATATCTTGCTCACAGAACATGATGAGCCTACTACTTACAAAGAAGTTCTGAATAGTTCAGAATCTGACAAGTGGCTAATAGGCATGAAATAAGAAATGGACTCCATGTATGAAAACTAGGTATGGACCTTAGTTGACCACCCGAAGGGATAAAACCTATAGGATACAAGTGGCTTTTCAAGAAGAAGACCGACATGGAGGGTAATGTAGTTACCCATAAAGCTAGGCTAGTATTGACTATGATGAGACTTTTAGTCTAGTAGCTATGCTTAAATCCATTAGGATACTCCTAGCCATTACTGCTTATTATGATTATGAGATGTGACAAATGGATGTGAAAATGGCTTTCTTGAATGGAAACCTTACCGAGGATGTGTACATGACACAACCAGAGGACTTCATATCTAAGGATGGTAAAAAGGTATGCAAACTTCAAAGATCCATTTATGGATTGAAGCAAGCTTTAAGGAGTTGGAATATCCAATTTGATGAGACAATTAAAGAGTTTGGTTTCTCACAAAATCTAGATGAACCCTACGTGTATAAGAAAGTTAGTGCGAGTGCGGTCGTTCTCCTTATATAGTATGTAGATGACATATTAATTATAGGAAACGATGTCTCAGTCCTTCAATCTGTTAAAGTTTGGCTTTCCAAGAATTTCTCCATGAAAGATCTTGGAGATGTAACCTAGATCTTGGGGATAAAGATATATAGAGATAGATCTAAGAGATTGCTTGGTCTTTCTTAGTCTACATACATAAAAAAGATGCTAAAGAGATTTAGCATGGAACGGTCTAAGAAAGGGTTTATTCCCATGACTCATAGGATTACCCTTTCAAAGTCCATGTGTCCAAAGACATAAGATGAGAGGACTCGTATGAGTTTGATCTCATATGCTTCAGCCATATGCTTTGAGTGTCACGAGCAGATACCAGTCGAACCTTGGTGAGGGTCATTGGGTGGCTGTCAAGAATATCTTTAAGTACTTAAGAAGGACTAAGGATGTATTCTTGGTTTATGGAGATGGAGACCTTGAGGTAAGCGGGTATACAGATGCCAGCTTCTAAATTGATAGGGATGACTTCAAATCCCAATCAGGTTATATATTCACACCAAATGGTGGTACAGTCAGTTGGAAAAGTTCCAAACAAGATACGACTACAGATTCTACAACTGAAGCAGAGTACATAGCAGCTTCCGAGGCAGCTAAGGAAGCGGTTTAGATAAGGAAGTTCATCACATAGCTAGGAGTGGTTCCTAGCATTGTTGATCCAATACAGCTATATTGAGACAACAATGAAGCCATTGCATAAGCAAATGAGCCATGGTCTAATCAAATATCCAAACATATGCTCAGACGCTACCATATGATTAGAGAAATCATAGGTAGAGGTGATGTAAAGGAAGAAAGAGTGACCATTGATCAGAATATTACTAATCTGCTCATAAAGTAACTTCCCCAAAAGAAGTATGACTCTTATATATTCGCCTATGGTATTAGATATTGAAATACCACAAGTACCAGGGGGAGGGAGTGTGAATTGGTAATTTTGAATGGAAATGAAGATTAAAAAATTGAACAAAGAAGAGCAAGAGAACATAAAAATCTATAGAGGTTCGGCCCTCTTAGCCTTCTCCTCTCCCCAACCTCAGTTGAGAGTTTCAATCCATTAACAATCTAATTCAAGGTGTAGATTAAACCCTTACAAGCTTAAATAAATTACCCAAGTGTTTTAACCCAAAGCTCACACTCAAACCCTTACAAGTATTTTAAACCCTAACCCAATACACTCAATCTCACTATTGAGCCATTGATTATAAGAAAAAAATAACTCAACAACCCAAAGAACTCAAGAACACTCGAGCTTTTGAAGAATACAAAGTTCAAGTAAGTGAAAGAAAGAGAGGTAGCTTTAAAAATTAATTCACAATGATGATCTGAAGTAACATGCACTTAATCAAATGTTCTCTTACCCCATACCATCATAAATGTGAAGTATTTATAATCCCTTGATGTATTGTAGCTGTTGGGGGGGGTGCATTTAATGCATTTATATCCATTGAACTACCTCATTAATGATATATGTACCCAGATTCACGGTCATGAAGCATTTTGGCACATGAAAATGAGTTTCCCACTCGACTGTCATGGCCAGGAAACATTCTTTCACGGTTATGAAGGATGCCCTTCCGTGACACTTGACATGGTGGTGAAGGATGGTCGTGACGACTACTGAACCATTTTGGCACATTTTTCACAGTCATGAAACAATCTTTCATAGTCATGACAAGGTCTTTCACCATCATGACACAATTCTTTATGGTTATGAAGCCTGGTGGTGAAGCATAGTCTTCATAGTCATGACAAAAGCCTTCATGGTCATTACAAACACCTTCATGGTCATGACACCTAATGATGAAGCCTTCCTTTTCAAGTTATTTTTGATCCAATGTTGATTTCCAAAGCTCTTAAAAGATTATAATTGGCCTATTTAAAACTTAAACACTTGAAATGATTAAATGTCATTGCATAATTATTTGTGATCATCAAAATGACGGAAATACCCCTCAAGGTTCAACAATCTCCACCTTTTTAATGGTAACAAATAATTAAGCAATATGGCTAAAGAGAGAAAAATTCTACCCCTCAACAAATACATATAAATAATACCATTTTGAAGTAATTAAATGAGCCATATGTCTAAGTATATAAAACATTCATGCCATGTGTCTAAGCATATAAAATATTTAAGCCAAAATAGAATAAGTGTCAAACATCATTATATCCAAATATTCTTATCATATAAATATTAGCAAGATAAGCCATGACAAAAATATAGGCCACATTTACAAAAAAAAAATAAAAAAAATAGCATGTTAGCATATTGACATGATTAGCCATATGTCCAAATTATCTCCATTTGGCACCAACAAAAAGAATCAAAGCTAAGAAGAAGAAATAGGCACAAACAAAATATAAATGTGTTCCATAATAAGTTAAATACAATTTGCAAGTTTTGTGTCCATAAGCAATAAATAAGAGGATAACTGTCAAGAGGAACTAGGAAGAAGGAGGATGGCGATCACGAAGAGCCACAATCTCCGACTTAAGAGAGGCAAGGTGAGTCTCAATGCTCTCCTCAAAGGCTCTCGAATGATCAAGGAACTGCTGTGTGAACATATCAAAACGGTGATTGAAGTGGGAGATAAACTGCTGAACCATATCAGGTGTGGCAGTCTCCCCACTAGCAGTTGCATTACCAGGTTGCTCCCCGCTACCCATCTCATCAATATCATAAGGCTCATTACCCTCAGGTGCCTCACGCCTAAATCTCTTCGTAGTCCTACCATAATAGCTGGCCTTGAACTTATAAGAATCACCCTCATGCCAAATAATATGATCCGAGTGATCCTTAAGTATGAAGTGTATCTCCCTTCTGAAGGAGATCCTAGCTGCTGCTCCTATCTGAACTAAGGAGTCAATATCTAACTTGTCCAAAATAGAGGCTAGAATGGGCTAACAGTCTGGGCTATCAAGATCAATCGAGCCTAAGGACATAGCCAAATGTGTCACATAACTCCCTATAAGAATGTCACCCGCAGTCTTAGTGGTAATTTGACACAATTGTGCTGCAAACCATCTACTAACATCAATATGCTTATTTTTGATAGTATAATGAAGAAAGAGCAATTCACATTTCCTAACAGAGCCATTGTTATCACCTTGACCAAAAATACTATAAGTAAAAAATCTATGCACATTTTTAAAAGCAGGAGAATCAATATATGTGTTCTTAGCAGTCTTAATATCCTAGGCTTTTCCAGAGGTAATAGTACTCCAAGCATAAAAATGAGCAAAATCCTTAGCATCAAATTCATTCAACAAACCATCAGTGGGCAATTTAAAAATCTAAGCAAAAGTAGTAATAGATAATCTATGCCTCTTTTCCTTGAGTCAAAAAGATAGAGTCTCTACTGAGTTCAAATTCACAGTACTCAAAAATTCCAAAGTTAACTCCCTAAAGCTAGGTCTGTATATATTTACAAAATTCAGCATACCTAAAGCAGATAACAAAGACCTAACTTCTTCCTTTATTCCAATAGCCCTAACAATCTCCCAATCAAAAGATCTGGAATTCACAACAGGGTAAGATTGAAGAGTCTTATACTTTTGATGGGTAGGAAAAGGTAAAATATGAAGCATGGGGTCACCATGAGTCTTGCTTCTAGTAGCAGTAGATTTCAGTCTTCCCTTGCCTCTAGAGGTTTCTCTTTGAGAAGCCATGAGAGATGGAATCCGAAATACCCACACAGTCCAAAAAAAATGCAATTTTTGTATAAAAAAAAAGTGTCTTTATAGAGATATAAGGAGGAAAGAAGCTTAAAATATGAAGAATGGAGTGAGGAAAGAGGATTAAATGTGAACTCGAACACCCAAACAAAAAAAAAAAATTACAATTTTTGAAGGGGAAAAAAGAAAGGGAAAACAGGTGTAAATGAGAAAAGAGGAAGAAAAAGAAGGAAAAATGAAGAGATTTGGTATAGAAATGGTGGAGGAAACTCAAAAATGGTAGAGAGAGATGGGTGAGCTGCATGAGGAATAAGTAGAAATAGGGAGGAGAGAGAAAAAAAAGAAGAAAAAATTTAAATGGTGGCAGCCTCGTATGTCACGGCCGTGACAGAAAGCTGTCATGCCTGTGACATTGCCTTTCACGGCCAGATGGTCATGACTATGCCTGTGCTTGTGGCCATGAGCAGCTGTGGATACGGATCACATGGCTCCTTGTTTCACGGTTTTATGACTATGATTATTCACAATTTATTTTAAACAATTATTTATAGTTTCTAATAAGTGGTAGTGTGACCTCCTACAGCTCTTTAACCTATAACTTTTTTTATACTTATCCAATTTATGTAATTATTAATTCTAATTAAAGCTAACACATATTTTGAACCATTATACAATTTTTAGTACAATTTCAAATGTTATCTTGTCTTCTGTCATTAGACAGTTTTGAGACTCATTCTTTAAAATTCCATTTCTTACAATGTGTAGGTTATATTATTATCAAAATTTATAGACACTTAGAGAGTTCTGATATGTCCATTTGGAACATTTTTCATGTTTGAAATTTTATCTGATATTGCCTCTAAAGTCCTTAAACACTAGAGAATATCTAACTAGTCCAACACAAGGTAATAACCCGATCAGTCATCATTATTATGATCATAACTCATAAACTACTCAACATATTAAGGTAAGGTTTTTAT
>CATIWF010032460.1:0-39803 GCA_949630135.1 Balakata baccata
GCATATGTATAAATTAGTAAATATGTAATAGTGTGTAAATGTATATTTGGCTTTAACCTTTGTAACTGAAATAATTGAACATAGTGTCTGAATTGTTAACATATGTGATATATTAGGTTTATAATCAGGATGTGATGCTTAGCTGAGCTGTCAAATGCTGCAAAGTGATAATGTTATATGATTCAAAAAAAAATTATCCCTCATTATAAATAAGACTATGTTCCATTATATGCAATATACGACAACATGATATAAGTATAAATAATATCCATAGGTATAAGGTGTTACACCAACAGTTGTTATACTTTTAAGTTTAATTGGTCAAACCTTTGGAAGGTTGCAACTGTTGGAACAAATGATCGCTCATTTAAGAACACAAATTGAACCAATGGCTAATTAATAACTACCATTTCATGCAACAAAAACTTTTACATACGTATAAATTGTTAATTTTCAATTGTTCAAAATTATTAACAATAACACCAACAACAAAACAATCACCATTTTTTATTTCAACTTCCACAACATCATAACTTCAAATAAAGATCTGCATTCCAAAAGTTCTTCCATTTATTGGGTTGAGTTCTGGTTGTGGTTGAATAAATAAAGGGTGCAATTTTGATTTTTTGTTTAGGTATTGTGTCATGGGTTTAAAATTTCTGTGAAGCCACTTGCACCTAATGGAGAAATTACTATTTTTAAGAAAGTTCACTACAAACACATTGCGTAAAATTTAAAAATTTGAATCTACTGTCCTTTTATTCAAAAATCAAGATTTATGGTGGCTCTTGTCATTGGATTTTTCCTGATAGTACTGAAATTGAAACTAATTTTTCTACTGTGGTTGCTGATGCTTGTTTTCCATGGTAAAGCCATATTTCTGGTTATCTATTCATCAAATTTAGTTACAAGTTATTTAAGTGAAATGAAAATAAAATTTTAGTTTTTTATGAAAAAAATTTAGTGATTTTACAACAAGTGAAGCAAACTTCAGTGTGAAATTATTCATCATTCTCTAGCTAAGTCTATAACATGGCAGCTAAAGTGGCAATTTTTTTTAAAAAAATTACTAATGTGTCATCTATGTGGCATCTGATGTGGTACGTGTTCAATGATGTGACAAAAATTGGTTACCACGTCATTTGCCATATCAACATTCTGGCTGTCAACTCATCTAAAATGGTATAATATTATTTTTATGTAATTAATTTCAAATTTTGGTGATTTTAATATTACAAAAGAAAATTTTTGTGATTTTGGAGCAAGTAATAGAAAGTTTAGTAACCGACTATCAATGCAATTAGCCCAAAAATAATGACATTAATGAGTCATCTGCTTAGTCAGTAAAAAAAAATATACTCATTGGAAAGTTTAGACGCATCAGCAATTATTCTACTAAATTGGCTGAAATCTCTAAATTGATAAAATGTTAAATGTTCATTCATTTAATTGAAAAAATTTCAGATACAAATTATTTTTAATTAATACAAACGTAAAAAAAGTTGGGAATTTTTTTGACAATTTCGCCAATAGATTATGTATGAGAAGTTTGACAGTACTAAAGATGTCGAACATTCATCTTACTAATTAACTAAAATTAAAATGACTTGAGAACATAAATGGATGAAAATGATTAAATAAAATTAAAATGACTTGAGAACATGAATGGATGAAAATGATTAGTGGTAAGGACATTGATATAATAGCATCATTAAGGACAAAGAACATACAAGAACTAACATGCAAAAAAGGTGTAACACCCCTCGACCATGCATGAGTTTCAAATTAATGCATCATGACCATAATATCTTATTAAAATAAAACATGTGTCATGAATAAATAAAAACTTCCTTAAACTTTAACAAAATATATATTATGGTTTCACTAGCTGAAGTTTTACAAATATTTTACAAACCATATGAGGAGTTACAAATTTACATATCTTTCATGCCCAAAGCATGTACAAAATATAATTATTCCCAACCCAAAATACAAAGTAAAATCAAAATAACAGTATAAATATATCACCAACCCCTATGCCTATCCCTTTAACTTTTTGGCGACTTTGTCTTCTATTAACTCTTCAACTATCTACAACCTATGTGAGAGATAAACATCCACACGCTAAGCAAACCTTGCTTAGTAGTACATATAACTATACAATCCACACACATGTGTGTGTGTGTATATATATACACACCATACATGCATATCACACTTACCATGCTCATATAACTATGAAAACATAACGTGCCTATACAAACATAATACCATATCCAAAGTCATGGGCACAAAATCAGAATATATCATATAATATAAACATCACAAGCTCCACCGAGCTTCCTTAGTTGAAAATGTCTAAATACCAAGCTTCAAGCTACCTCAACTAGTAAGACTAAGAATGCCCAAATATCGGGCCTCAAGACACCTTAATCTTGCACAAACGATGGTCAAAAGTACCCAAATATCAAACATCAAGCCATTGTGACCTCCTACCATGGTACCATATTTTATTTCTATCATCTTTTCCAGGCCTAAAAGCCCCATACAAACACACCATACATGTCATGAACCCAAAATCAAAACCTTTTCGTATCAAAACAACCTAAATAACACATTAAGCTGTGATTGTCACGACTAGGTTGGCCGTGAAGCACAATGTTTCACTTAACCATCAAATACATGGTCCCTTACCCAAATTCTAGCTACCTTAAACAAGCACATCATACACAAAATGTTAAGCCTAACCAATTATATCCACTCCTAGCAATATTCTCAACTCAACCATGCCTATATCTACATCAACCACAAATTAAATTCTTCATAAACATAACAACCATATTTAAACCATATTCACATGAATAATAAATGTTATAAGCTAACAACCAACCATCACATTCATATCACTCAAAGCATATAATGCCATTATTCTCCTCAAATAACCATACTTCTAACATTTCCTTAAATGCCCATTAATATCTTACCAACATTCATATAAGTATTATAATTACCATTAACTACAATTAATCATGTTTCATTTATTACCATTCATATCTCAATTCAACATTTATAACATATTTAAGCAATAGACAAATAATCATAACATTCACATAGCACATCCATGAATATTGTATCAAGAATATGTACAGACCTTAATAAAAAATGTTCCTTGACCTACCAAGTGCAGGATCAAGCTCAGTCATTTCCTTGTGGTCAAGATCCTTCTCCCACATCAGCTTCTACAATATTAAAATATCATTTTTAACTATAAATCATCCATAAATCCCATAACTCACCTTATAGCTTAAGTTTCCAACCCAAAGATTCAATCTTAAATCCAAAACATAAAATCACTTTCGCCTAAAAATCTTTAAACTAGGTCTTTTAAACACTTAAACCCTCAATAAAATGTGCTCTCAACCTTAATTAAGCCTCTAGGAAGATCTTCCCCCTAGAGAAACCCAAAACCTAACTTCTTAACATTTATACACATGTAGGTCATAACCTATTTCGGGTAACCACACTAATAGACTCCAAAATTAACATAAGAAGATAAACAAAATCATGTCTCCTTACGTCTTGAAGACAAAAAATACCTCTAAAAAGGTAGAGAACCTGAGCTCCATTTGAATCCCAAACTTTCTCTATCTTCCCCCTTCTCCTTTCTTGAAGAAAACTCCAAATTCTTGCTCAAATCTTCCTCTAAGATGTCAAATATAGTATTTAGGGGCTTAAAAACTTTCAAAGAATCACGGGGGATGATGAAATTTTAGATGATTTTAGGGTTCTAGGGCTTTAAAACTTTAAAAACTCAGTTAAAATGAGTAAAAACGTGTGAAAATCCATTTATATCAATCCCTTTCACAGCCCTAACACTTTGGGTCTGGCCGTGAACAATTCTGGACAGAAAGCCCAAAATACGACCTTCATGACTATGAACAAATCCTTCATGATCATGAATAAAACTCTTTCGTGGTCATGAACAAAGCCTTTTATGGTCATGAACAAAACCCTTTTATGGTCATGAATCATATTTTTTTTACACTTTTTTTCATTCTTTCAACTCCTTTCAAAACCCATGACCCAAAGCCAACCATATACCCCTCATATACCTCAAATATATTTTTTTAACCTTCCAATATATCTCTCATATACCCACCACATGCTATATATACATATATTTTAAATTCGTACTTTTAATTACTAAAATGCCCCTTATATGTCATGTAGTCATATGTTTCAACAAAACCTTATTTAGCGGATGTTACAGAAGGTGGTGAGCATTTTGCTAATTCGTAAGTTTCTCAAAAGTAAATATTATCTGTTAGGATTTTTTTTGGTAAATTACTAGTACACCATTTAAGATTTGGTTGAATACACTAGTCAGTCTTTTAATTTTTTAGAAATAGATTATAAAATCTCTCATATTTGGTTCCGTTAACTAAAAAGATCTTTTTTTACTTTTGAATAAAATATTATGTTAATTAACTATAATATTTTATTAGACAACTTAAACATACCAAAATTACTTTTTTTTTTTTGACAAATTTGATATGTTGTTAACTTAAAAAATACACTGAAAAAAAGTAAAAGATAAATTTAACATTTTAGTATTAAAGTGATGACATTAAAATTTTTGGGAAAATTACAAAAAAAAATCCTGAACTTTGAAAGATATCACAATTATATCTAATTTTAAAAACATTCTATATTTAGGGCAAATATCACATTAAATCTTAAACTTTGTGTTTTTTCATAATTATATCTAATTTCACAAAAAAATTTATTTAAATTATATAAACTTTCACTTTAATAATAAATCTAGTTTTGATATCACGGAACCATGCTCCAAATCTATATGGCATGTCAACAAGACAATTCATATCATCTAGCATGTCATATAGGCAATCCACATAAGCGCCAACTACGTTCAGAGCACAGTTCCGTGATGTTGAAACTATATTTGTTATTAAAATAAAAGTTCATATAATTTAAATAAAATTTTTATAGAATTGCATATAATTGTGAAAATGTGCAACATTCAGGATTTTATGTGATATTTACCATTCTATTTAAATTATATAAATTTTTATTTTTGAAACAAATTTAGCTTCGATAATATAGAATCAATCTCAGAACCTAAGTAACGTTTACATAGATTAACTGAATTAATTAACCAGTGTTTACATGGATTAACTGACGCTAATTGGATTAAATATTTCCGATTATAATTAGACTAGAATGTCAACTATTTAATCTAGATAGTTTATTTAATCCACATCAGAATTAATTATTTCATTCGGTGAATGCACGTAAGCAACAATTAGGTTCATAGTCTGATTTTATGCTACTAAGACTATATTTTGTTTCAAAAATGAAAATTCATATAATTTAAATATAATTTTTAAAAAATTGGATATAATTGTGAAATTTGGAAAAATTTAGGATTTTTTTTGTAATTTTTCCAATTTTTATGGTATTTAAAAAATGACAAATTCGATATTTTTTTTTTGTTTAATAGTAAAAATAAATGGAAAGATTATATAATATATTAAACAAAACCTAATGAATTTCACAATGTGTTTTTAAAAATAAATAAATAAATTAATATATTCAACAAAATATGAGAGTGTCCTAATAGTTTTCTTTTTTTTCTTTATTGAAAGTGAACATGCTATGAACTTCAATAATAAGTTTAATAAGATGAGAATAAAGAATTTGACTGACTACAATTTCTTTTCGAGCAAAGTAATGATATTGGTCATATAAGAGAAATGCTACTTTTCTCAATATTTTTTGTTTCAATTAGTATAAAATATTTATACTTTTAATACAAGTTAAATAAAGCAAGTGGATGAATGGATAGAGTACAAGTATTTTATACTAGTTAGAACAAGTTGCAATAAAAAAGTTTAAATAAAAAAGTTTAGTGCCAATATATAAATTAATAATAAAATTTGGTGCATTGGTGTTTTTTAACCTTAAAAAAAACTGATATGATGTTGCTAATATTATTTTAATAGTAAAATTTTTGAAAGAATTAATATCAATTTGTATGCGATTATGTTTATTAATAAACTATTTATTTGAACTTTTTTTTTATTTTAAAAAGTAAGGCTTTATTTGGCAATGAGTTTGAAAAAAATGTTTTTCGGAAAAAAAAAATTATATTTTTGACTTTTTTTGAGTTTTAAAAACTGTTTTTAATATAAGCAGGTAAATAAATATTTTTTTTTCTAAAAGTAGATTTAAAAAATAGTTTATAAAAAATTAAAAAAATTAATCAATTAAAAAAATTTAATATATATTTTTAAAACCCTCAACAGTAATTCCAAACACTTCCTAAATCTATATAAAAAAAGGTTTTTAATATATTTTTTATTTTAAAAATTTAGGAAAGATATTGAATTTGGCTCATAGAGTCAATTTTCATTATCTATTTTATATATTATTATAATATACAAACTTTTTATGAATATTCTATCTTTTTATTAATATATTACTTTTTTTATAATAAAAATAATTTATTTTTTTTGATGAATATTAATTTATAAAAAATAAAATAAAATGAAGAGTAAAAATATAAATAGTCAATTAGATTTATAAAAAAATTTTATTCTCAATTTTTTAAAATATTCTTTATTTTACTAAAAATATTTTTTGAAATAAAAAATAGTATTCAAAATGCACTTTACCAATTTGCAATGTATTGATAAGATTTGCTAAAATTATTAAAATAAAAAATAAAAAAAACCCACCCGTTTACTGTAGAAGTTCGGGTCTGAATTGATGAGCATGTAAAGGCAGATGAGATGACTTCCCGCCAGATCTCTCTAAAACAAAGCAATGGCTTCTACCAAGACGCTGAGAGATTTCCTACAACCTGCCAAACGGATCAAGATTTCTTCTTCCTCTTCTTCAAATAATTCCAAATCCCTTCATCTCTCTAACACCCTTGCTGATTCTTCCTCTTCACCCCTCACTCCTGATCAGAGATTTCGTATTCAATTCAATAAACTGCGTGCTAAATCCAAGCGAAATCTCAATCGTTGTCTCCAATTAGTTTCCGATTCCAAGAGTAATTTATTTACGCCTTGATTTTCATTTTACATTTTAGGGTTTTTTTGCGCTCATCTCACACATTTTTGTTTTCTCTCAGCTAAAGGGGTGGGATATGTGAAACTAGAGGAGCTGTTAGTGGAGAAGACTTGGTTGGAAGCCCTTCCTGGAGAGTTGCAGAAGCCCTATGCAAAGAGTCTCTGCAAATTTCTTGAATCTGAGATAACTTGTGGCACTGTACCCATTTATCCACCCCAACACTTGATCTTCAATGCTCTCAACTCCATCCCATTTGACAGCGTCAAGGCTGTAATTATTGGACAGGATCCTTACCATGGCCCTGGTCAAGCTATGGGCCTTTCCTTCTCTGTTCCTCAAGGGGTCAAGATGCCTTCTAGTCTCGTTAACATTTTCAAGGAACTTAATCAAGATCTTGGCTGTTCCATTCCATCTCATGGAAATCTGGAAAGATGGGCTATTCAGGTTAGCTTTAAAATTCTTTGTGTATTTAATTTATTAGCCGAGTTATTTTCTTCCCAATTTTTATTTCTGATAGCTCTCTTTCCTCATTTGTTGTCCTTCGTAGCTGTAGTGTTTGTATCAGCATTATATCGGTTCAAAATTATCCTCAATTGTTTACTCAACTGAATTCACAAGTTGCTTGATATCTCATAAGTGTGAATTAAGGCTTATATCTATGTGGTTTCCTTCCTTATGAAAGGGAGAAAGTAAAATCTCAAAGCTAACCATAAGAAAACAAAGATTTTTACCCTCATATGAGTATCTGGACATCTTCACTCCTCATGAAGTATTAGACACTTTTGATCCAAGGGTAGATGCAATGATCACAGGAGAGAGACTCTTTATCTGGACATTGATATCCTTCCTTGCTATAGACGGCATTTTAACCATACATTGGATAGGTTTTATTTTAATGGTTGACATGGTACAAAGTTGGTGATTATTTTCTGAAATCAAAGACAAGTTACCATAGTCCAAGTGATACTGGATTCATCGTCTGGGAACATTTACTATATCCTTAACTATGATCATAGTAACTTTTATTTGCATTAAAAAAGAAAAGAGATCTTATCAAACTTGGTTTCTTAAAACATAAACAACTCTAGAGTTCACGGATATGATCCTTTCAAGTTGACCTGGTCATGGGGGAGTGCTAAGATGTATTATACTGTGCAGTGTCATCCTCCTTTTCTTCTTCTCCATGTTTTATTACTTGAAATTTTTTATTCTTTCGGAATAGATTCTCTGTCAAACAAAAAGATAAGGAACCGCTTTTTTCTTTTGTTTTTTCTTTCCAAGAAGCTCTGCTGACAATAATCTTTTTCTTTTGGAAATTTCAGGGTGTTTTATTGCTTAATACTGTTCTTACAGGTAAGATTCTTCATTATGCCACCAAATTGATTTTTTCATCTGATATTGGATTACTTTCCAATTGTTGCATGGCTGGAATAACTTGGTACTTTTGGCTTGGAAACCACTATAAAACTACTAATGCAAAATATGAGTTCACTACGATGTTGCTTGTAATGAATGAATTTTATGAGACACTAACTAGCTTTCTTTTCTTCAGTAGTTTGCTTTTTTGGGTTAATTAAAAAGTTCACTGAGATTTGCCATGAAAATCTTTGAGTTCCTCTAGTTTCATGTGCTTTAGACCCTAAGGTACAACTAAAACATTGATTGCAAAATTTGCAATGTTTACACTAATATTTTAAAACAATAAATTCTTGAATTCACAAGTGTTGTGCCATTGGGTAGGTATGACTGGATATTTCTGAAGTGAGAGGGATGCAATTTTTATTCACTTCGAACTTCTTTGTATTTAACCATTTTTTCTTTCTAGTTTAATCAATACAATGTTGATGATGGTTCAGATATGTTTTACGGATAATGTTTCGGGAAAGAATCAGTTTCTTTCTTTAGTTTGATGATTTTCTACTAAAGTCACTAGTTCCAAATTTAAGGCTTTTGTGTGAATAGTAATACTCAATCAGGTTGATGCCCTCTATGAATTGCATATGAAGGAAATAGAGCATTGCTTATAGATATTTGATGGTGAAGAACTACTTGATAAAGTCTTCATAGCAATGTTAATGTTGTAAATATAGGTAGATATTATTCCTAATTAGCTGCTGTACTTTCTCTTTTAATATTCCTAATTATGTAATTATCTTAATTAGGTGATTTCCTTATTTGTAATTCCTTAGGGCTGTATATATTCAGTTCTATTCTTTCAATACAAACTACAATAGTTTCACTCAATTCCTTAGAGCTGCTTTAAAAATTCCAGCCCTAGCTCTTTGATTTTTTTGCTATTGAGGTTTTGCCCTACAAGAGCATATACCTTAGTTTTTTTTTTTTTTTTGGGTCACCCTTGTGAGTGACTTTTGAGTCTCACCGCCCTTACTAGTTGCTGTGCTGTCTGCCAATTAGTGTGATTCTAGTCAACTCTTCTCTCTCATCACCATATCTGCAGCCTGTGTTGATCGGGAAAGAATTTCTCTACCCTATGTTTTTGCCGGTGTTTGATATCATTGTATTCGTTGATTTGGTTTGTAAGATTTCTGTGCTTGTGGCTGATTAAGTTCTTTTTGTTGATAATTATGGCTAATGAGAAGAAAAATTCCATTTTGACTGATGTTGTTCCTATGTTGTCTCATGCTATAGTGACTGATTCACATAAGGTCATCTATGTATCACTTCTTTATATCATACATCATATAAGGGTCCATGTGTCATAGTATTCACATTTAATTTATCATGTCATGATGGGGTATGATGAATTGCAAGGGCGACGAAAGTGGTGAGCGGGAACTCCCCCGTCGAGAGCACGACTTCCGCGATAATAGTAACACGAACACAACATTTTCTCATGCCAATACTCTTTTTAAGTCATTTCCAGAACCACATCATTACATAACCATTATATATATATATATATATATATATATATATCAGAATACTATTACCCACATGCCATTACTCATGTAATCCATCTCATATCAATATAACATGTAAATCATACATAAGCCATGTAATTACTTCATATAACAATTCTCAACCATTCAGATCATGTTTCATGGCATTCAACAGTAACATATCATTCAGTATAACTATGCTCTAGGAATCATGCAGCCAGAAGGTGAATAAATATGATTATAGGTACAAACCTTAATCTATGGAGCCAAAACTATAACTCTTACGTCTCATTAAAGTTTCGTGTCCCTTCCTCACCTTCTGTACCGTTCCCTAGCATCAAAATACACGAGCCAAGGGTCACCATACAATCTAGACAATTTGTTCTTAAGGGAACCCAATCAAAATATAGACAAAATAACTTTAATGATAATAAACCATCAAACCCAATCTAAGAGTGTTAGGGAATCGAAACACTTACAGAAATACCTTTGAAAATTCCAGAACGCAAATAAAGAACTCGATTTATGGGGCCATTCAAACCCAACCTTGTGTTCTTGAGACGAACACCCAAAAACCCTTGTTTAAATCTTTTTAATTCACTCTCAAATGTGTTTTTGTAGTGTTTAAACAATGGAGAACCAATGGAGGGTGAAGGAATAGCTCTCTGGTCATTCTCAGATGTGAGGGGGCAGTTAGAGTTATCAGAAAGATGAAAAAGACAAAATAAGATTGGGTTTAAATAGAGTAACTTTCCAGATATAATCGCGAGTGCAATCCTTGAATCACAAGCTCGATTTTGTTCTACCCACTTTACCTCAATATAGGCCAGAATTGATCCCTTTTATATCCTTACTTTTAATCACCATAATACCCCTAATGTTCCACATTATGTTTAAGCCCTATTTTGTGGGCATTACAGACTAAATGTCATGAAGTGGATACAGCTTAATGAGTGTTAGATAAGATATTGGAACTTATGTTGTTTCCCATCATATAATCATAACAGGTTGTTCTTGAAGTTGTAGGTCTAATGAGGCTTTATCATTGTTTTGGGAATTGCAAAGGAAGAAACTTGTGTCTGTTGATGTTACCATTCTTTTTGTTTTATCATCTTGTCTCTGTTGAGAGTATTAGACTTCGAGAAGTGGACAAATGAAAATGTTAGAAAGAATGGTTTTAATAAATATGTCAAGGTCAGGAATAAAAAAAAAATGTCAAGGTCAATACTGCGCTCATAGATATGTATGTTAAGTGTGGGAACTTTGATGATGCCATTTCTGTCTTTGAGAGCATGCCTATGAGAGATACACAGGCTTGGTTTGCTATGATGTGGCTTATGCAACTCAAGGGCAGGGTCAAAAAGCTATATCTACGTTTGAAGAAATGAGAAAGATACGAGCACACCCAGATGAAATGGCCTATTGTATGCATGTAGTCATATTGGGTTAAAAGAGATTGGTTTCCAGTACTTCTATAGTATGAACTATATATATGGGGTTATCCTTGAGATCAAACAGTATAGGTGTATGGTGGATTTGCTTGGCTGTGTTGGGTGCTTGGATGAAGCTTTTAAGTTCATAGATGAATTGCCAAATAAGCCTACTCCCATAGTGTGGCGAACCTTATTATCTACTTGTAGTGGTCATGGCAATGTAGAATTAGGAGAGTAGGTGATGGAATGAATTTTTTGAATTAGATGATTCTCATGGTGGAGATTATATGATATAATCAAACTTGTGTGCAAGAGCTAGGACGTGGATTCGTTAAGAAAATTGATGATTGATAGAGGTGTTGTAAAGGTTCCTAGATATAGCTCCATAGAGGTAAACAATGTAGCGTATGAATTCTTCTCTGGTGAGGGAGTTTACTTTATTTCTACGGCTTTACATTGGGGCACTGGATGAGTTGGTGAGTAAATTAAAATTGGTCGGTTATGTGCTTGATTTGTTCTGGGTCTAATTTTTTGGATTGGTCAAAGACTATGAAATTTTATTTATTGAGTATATCTCAGGATGATCATCTCATTGACGATCCTCCAATAGATATTACTCGCTTGGATTGGATTAGGACTGATGCACGTTTATTTTTGCAAATTACAAATTCCACTGATGCTGAGGTGATTAGTTTATTTGCTCATTGTGGAACAGTTAGAATTGATGGAATACTTGAAATTTTTATATTTTGGCAAAGGCAATATTTCTCGTATTTATGATGTTTGCAAGGGATTTTATCGTGTTGAACAATAAGGTCACTCCCTCCAGACTTATTTTATGAACTTCAAACGGACCTTTAAAGAATTAAATGCTTTATTGCCTTTTAGTCTTGATATAAAAGTTCAGCAAACTCAGCTTGAGAAGATAGCAATTATGAGTTTTTTGGCTGGTCGTGATTCTTAGTTTGACGGTGCAAAATCCCAAATCCTTGTTAGTACTGGAATCTCCTCATTACATGAAGTCTTTACAAGAGTGCTCGGTATTGACACAAGTACGTTGACCACTCCGATTGAACAATCCAGTGCCTTCGTTAGTCGTACAAAACCTGGTCGCTCCAACGCACAAGTGGATAAAGGGAATAATAGTAGTTGTGGTATAGGGAATCAGGAATCAAGGGGAGTTGTTTGCTATTATTGTCATGAACCTGGGCATACAAAACGAAATTGTAAGCAACTTCAGAAGAAAAATCAGAAGTCAAAATATGCCAATGTAGCTTCCAATGCAACACCAGAATTTGGGTCTGACTGGACAATTACTATTACTGCTAATGAATATGCCAGATTACTCCAGTCTCAGGAAGCACTTTGGCATCCATCTCAGTCTATCTCTGCTATTGCCGAGTTAGGTAAACCAAACACGTGTCTCCTTTCTTCTTCCACCCAATGGGTTATTGATTCAGGTGCCACAGATCATATGGTAGGTAATCCTAATCTCTACTCTACCTTTCACCCACATACATCTACTGTTACCTTAGCTGATGATTCTACTTCTTGTGTTCTTGGGGCAGGCACTTGTAATCCAACCTCCATTATTTCTTAATCATTTGTTCCGAGTCTACCAAAATTCTCTTTTAACTTAGTCTTTTTCAGTAAAATAACTAAGTCTCTTAATTGTTTTGTCTCTTTTTTTCCTGATTTTTGTATTTTTCAGGATCTTACGACAAAGTAGATTATTGGTAAAGGACGAGAATCAGGAGGTCTTTATGTTTTGGATGATCAAGTGTCTCGGTCTACTGCCTGCTCTAGTGTCTTCTCCTTTTGAAGCACATTATCAACTGGATCATCCCTCCTTGCCTTTGCTGAAGAAACTGTCTCCCGAGTTTGAGCATGTATCATCTTTAAATTGTGAAGCATGTCAGCTTGCTAAACAACATTGTGTGTCCTTTGTCCCTTGAGTCAATAAAAGGATTAGTTCTCAGTTTGGGTTAGTTCATTTTGATGTTTGGGGTCCGTGTCCAGTTTTGTCTACAACTGGATTTAGATATTGTTGAACCTTGAGGGGTATTTCCGTCATTTTGATGATCACAAATAATTATGCAATGAGATTTAATCATTTCAAGTGTTTAAGTCTTAAATAGGTCAATTATAATCTTTTAAGAGCTTTGGAAATCAACATTGGATCAAAAACAACTTGAAAAGGAAGGCTTCACCATTAGGTGTCATGACCATGAAGGTTTTTGTCATGACCATGAAGGTTTTTGTTATGACCATGAAGATTATGCTTCACCACCAAGCTTCATGACCATGAAGAATTGTGTCATGACTGTGAAAGATTGCTTGATGACCGTGAAAAATATGCCAAAATGGTCTAGTAGCCGTCACGACCATCCTTCACCACCATGTCAAGTGTCACAGCCGTGAAGGGCATCCTTCATGACTGTGAAAGAATGTTTCATGGCCATGACAGTTAAGTGAGAAACTCTTTTTCAAGTGTCAAAATGCTTCATGACAGTGAATCTGGGCACATACATCATTAATGAGGTAGTTCAATGGACATAAACGCATTAAATGCACCCCCAATAGTTACAATACATTAAGTGAGTATAAATACTTCACATTTATGATGGTATGGGGCAAGAGAACATTTGATTAAGTGCATATTACTTCAAATCATCATTGTGAATTAATTTTTCAAGCTACCTCGTTTTCTCTCACTTACTTGAACTTTGTATTCTTCAAAAGCTCGAGTATTATTGAGTTCTTTAGGTTGTTGAGTGATTTCTTTCTTACAATCAATAACTTAATAGCGAGATTAAGTGTATTGGGTTGGGATTTGAAATATTTGTAAGGGTTTGAGTGTGAGTCTTGGATTAAAACGCTTGGGTAGCTTGTTTAAGCTTGTAAGGGTTTAATCTACACTTTGAAGTAGATTGTTAGTGGATTGAAACTCTCAACTAAGGTTGGGGAGAGGAGTAGGCTAAGAGGGCCGAACTTCTATAGATCTTTGTGTTCTCTTGCTCTTCCTTGTTCAATTTTTTAATCGTCCTTTCCATTCAAAATCACCAATTCACACCCCCTCCCCCCCTTTTGGTACTTGTGGTATTTCAGATATTTTGTTACTTTTTTTGATGATTTTTCTTGTATGACTTGGCTATATTTAATGAAAAATCGTTTTGAGTTATTTTCACACTTTATTGCCTTTTATGCTGAGGTTAAAACATAATTTGATTCTTTAGTCAAAATATTGCGCACTAATAATTCCAAAGAATATTTTTCTCATCCTTTCTAGATTTTTATGAGCATCAATGGTATACTTCATCAATCATCTTGTGTTGATAATCCTTCACAAAATAGAGTTGCAGAGAGAAAGAATTGACACCTTCTTGAAACTGCCAGAGCTCTTCTTTTTCAAACCAATCCTTCACACTTTATTGCCTTTTGTGCTGAGGTTAAAACATAATTTGATTCTTTAGTCAAAATATTGCGCACTAATAATTCCAAAGAATATTTTTCTCATCCTTTCTAGATTTTTATGAGCATCAATGATATACTTCATCAATCATCTTGTGTTGATAATCCTTCACAAAATGGAGTTGCAGAGAGAGAATTGACACCTTCTCGAAACTGCCAGAGCTCTTCTTTTTCAAACCAATCTTCCCAAATAGTTTTGGGTAGATTTTGTGTTAATGACTTGTTTCTTGATTAATTGCATGCCTTCTTTAGTTCTGAATAATCATACTTCCTATGGTACACTCTTTCTTTCTAAAAATGTGTTTCCAATTACACCTTGCATATTTGGTAGCACTTGTTTTGTTAGAGATGTTCATCTTCATATTACTAAATTAGATCCAAAATCTCTGAAGTGTATTTTTCTGGGTTACTCACGACTACAAAAGGGTTATTGATGTTACTGTCATAGTCTTAACAAGTATCTAGTATCCACAGACGTTACATTTCATGAGTAGGCACCTTTCTTTCCTCTTTCGTCCTCTCCTTAACACCTCTCCTGTTGGTACCCTATCATGTCCCCCGTCAGAGTTCTGATCCTAGTCCTACAGTCAAACCACCTATCACCCAGGTATACTCTAGATGATCAAAACCTTCTGAGTCCTTTTCTCCTAAGACGAGTCCAGCACCGGTATCTTCTTCCTCATTAGATCCTCCTACTAGTCCAGATTTGTCCATTGGCCTCTCAAAAGGTAAACAACAATGTGCTCAAACTATTTTTTCCTTTGTTACTTACAATCACTTGTCTCCTTCCTCGTGTTCTTTTGTTGCATCTCTTGATTCTGTAGAAATTTCCAAAATTGTTAAAGTTGTGACCCATCTTGGCTGGCGCAATGCAATATTGGAGGAAATTGATGCTTTGGTTGCTCATGGAACTTGGGAATTGGTGACTCTTCCAGCTGGCAAAAGAGTAGTGGGGTGTAAATGGGTGTTTGCGGTAAAATTTCATTCAGATGGTTCTGTTGCATGACTCAAAGCTCGTCTTGTTGCCAAGGGCTATGCATGGACATATGGAGTATATTACTCTTATACTTTTTCCTCCATTGCCAAATTGACCTTTGTTCGCCTGTTCATTTCTTTGGCTGCTACTTATGATTGGCCTCTCTATCAGCTAGATATTAAGAATGCATTCTTGCATGGTGATCTTCTGGAGGAGATGTATATGGAGCAACCACTTGGGTTTGTTACTCAGGGGGAGTTAGGGAAGGTATGTCTACTTCGGAATTCCCTGTACGGTTCGAAACAAAGTCATTGTGCTTGGTTTGGTAAATTTAGTCAAGCAATTGAGGCATTTGGGATGTATAAGAGCAAGTTTGATCAAACTATCTTTTATAGACAATCTGCTTCTGGGATTATACTTCTAGTTGTATACGTGGATGATATTATCATTAGTGGAAGTGATGCACAAGGCATATCATCTCTAAAAGAATTTCTTCAGAAACAATTTAGTACAAAGGATTTAGGATTGCTAAAGTATTTTCTGGGAATTGAAATTTCAAGATGCAAGAAAGACATTGTTTTGTCCCAAAGGAAGTATGTTTTGGATTTACTGACTGAGACAGGAAAATTAGGAGCAAAGCCATGTAGTACTCCAATCTACTCTTCAGCTCACAAAGGATGGAGACCTATTTGAAGAACCAGAAAGATATAAGAAGTTGGTTGGCAAACTTAATTATATGACAGTCACTCGACGAGACATAGCTTATGCAATCAGTGTTGTAAGCCAATTTATATCTGCCCTACAGTTCATCATTGGGCAGCTCTAGAACAAATTTTGTGCTATTTGAAAGGAGCTCCAGGAAGAGGCTTAATATATAAGAACTATGGTCACACTCAAATTGAGTGTTTCTTTGATGCAAATTGAGCAGGATGTAAGATTGATTAAAGATCTATTACTGGCTTTTGCGTATTTATAGGAGGCAATTTGATTTCATGGAAGAGTAAGAAACAAAATGTGGTATCTCGGTCTAGTGCTGAATCAGAATATAGAGCTATGGCTCAATCCACATGTGAGGTAATGTGGGTTTCTCATCTATTAAAAGAAATTGGTTTCCAAGTCTCAACACCAGCAACATTATGGTGTGACAATCAAGATGCAATCCATATTGCCTCTAATCCAGTCTTTCATGAACAGACTAAACATATAGAGTTTGATTGCCACTTTGTTCGTGAGAAGGTGCAACAGAATTTAATTTCTACGAAATATGTTAAAATTGGAGAGCAACTTGGTGATATTTTCACTAAAGCTCTTAACGGAGCTTAAGTATCTTATATCTGTAACAAGTTGGGTATGCTTGATATCTATACTTTAACTTGAGGGGGAGTGTTGTAAATATGGGTAGATATTATTCTTAATTAGCTGTTGTAATAATTACTAATTAGCTGCTGTAATTTCTCTTTTAATATTCCTAATTATGCAATTAGCTTAATTAGGTAATTTACTTCCTTATTTGTAATTCCTTAGGATTGTATATATTCAGTTCTATTATTTCAATACAAACTACTAGAGTTTCACTCAATTATCTAGTCTTTACAGTTAAGATTTCCTACTTTATTTACAATTCCATATTCCCACAAAGATAGGTTCGCTTCTATTTTCACATTGATAATTTAGTTAATATGATTGGAACTGTACATTTTTCCGTACCCCTACATTAATTGGAAAACTAAAGAATGATAATTTATATTTGCATACTTGTTAAAGGCACGCCACTTGCGGGCGACCTCAAAGAGGTGCAAGCGAGGTGGGCCTCTTTGAGATCGATCTCTATTTGAGCAGTTGCTGCACTTTGGAATGAATGGTAAAGATGCTTGGATCTTTGATGTTGATGATAATCTTTTGTCTACTGTTCCTTTCTACAAGAAACATGATTTTGGGTATCTGAACCTTTTTATTGACCAAAAAAATTAAAGGGAAAAAATATAAATATCTAAGAGAGGAGCAAAGTAATCTAAAAAAGCAATTGAAGGAGAGGAAATGAGACAAGTAGGAATTGAAGCTTTGGTGAGATCAAGTCCTGATTTTGCTTTGCTTAGTCTTTCTGCTGCTCTTGCTCATCGGAGATGAGGAGAACAACACTGTAAAAGAACTACTCAACAAATTGGAAAAAGAAAATGAAAAATTTTCTCTACAGTGCACTGACTTTATAGAAAGAATAGGCAGTTGTCATTTGATAAGAAACATGCTTTGTTGTTTTGCATAGGGAGACCAAGCACTGAACTTAAGTTACAAGAATTAGAATTTTAGAACTCCACTTGTTTTTGCATGTAAAAGTTGGAAGGAAACCAATTTGACAAGTGTTCAAAATCCATGTCTTCAAAACTCACTTATGGTGAAAGACTATATTTTACCTTTTATCTTTAACTTATTTATGATAAATGCAACCTTTCAAATTTTTATCTTATTAAAATTATTTTTTAAATTTTATTTAATATTAGATAAATTTATTTATTTTACATATTTATCTTTTAAATGATGATAAAGATAAAAAATACAATTAACTATAAATCTAAATACTACTCAATAGTTTTAACAAATGACAAATATTAAATAAAAAAATATCAAAGATGATATATAGAAATAAATTATTTTCATTAGAAAAATACAAAAAGAATTAAGTAAAAGATCATTGAATTGAATATTATACATATGAAAGTTAATTACTAGTAGTGAAAAAATAATAACTGGAATTATATTTTGGATCACCTATTTTTTGAGACGAAAGTGGTATAATTTTTAGTTGTAATGCATGTTGATTGTTGATTAGAAATCCATTTAATTTGAAGTGTGAATAATTTAGATTTTATATTAATATTTAAGGTAAATTACTAGGGCACCCCTGAGATTTGGTTGAATATACTAGTTCGTCCATTCATTTTTGGAAATACATTATAAAGTCCCTCAAATTTGGTTTAATACATTAAAAAGACTCTCTGTAAATTTTGAATGTATTTTGTAATCAACTAAAAAAGTATCAAATATACCCTTAATTATATTTTGATAAATTTGACATTTAGTTAACTTAAAAAATAAATTTTTAAAAAAAAAAGAATAAATTTGATATTTTGGTATCAAGTTGATGACAATAAAATTGTTTTTTTGTATTTTTCTGATATTTTTCAAAACAAAAAGAGAAGGGCAAATTTGACATTTTGTTTGTTTTTAACGGAAATAATAAATGGAAGGGTTAGATAGTGTATTAAACCAAATATGAGGGATGCCATAATGTATTTCCAAAAATAAAAGGAGTAAATAGTGTATTCAACCAAACCTCAAGGGTATTATAGTAATTTTCCCTAATATTTATGTCTTCTTATAATTTTATGCACTATACTGCAAACTTTTGTGCCTTACTTTTGTCAGGCGCGTGCCTCGCCTTGCGCCTCAGGTGATAAGAGCTCTTAGTGCCTTGGTGCGCCTTCGCCTTTAACAACTATGTATATTTGTTTATTACTAGACATATTAAATAGGGCATTGATTGAGAATAACAAATCAACTATATTTTAAAAAATGAAAGTAAACTGTAACTTGGAACAGATTAAAAAGGAAAAGGAAAGTGAACCTAGCTTTGAGGGTTAGAGGGATTGTTACTTTTTCAGTTTCGGATTCATTCCTTATGGGATTAGAATTAGTCTATAAATATAAATACCCTTGTAACTTAGTTATTTTTGAGTAGGCTGATATTTGAATTATTAAAACTTCAAATAAGTTAATAAGAAAAAGAAAAAAACAAACAAAGTCTATAGTTTCATGCTTTTCTTTTATTCTTTGCTTTACTCCATTTCTATTTGAGTTAAAATCTTCTTTTACTTTGCTTAGTCGCCCCGGTTCCTTGGAATCAACATTTTTAGCCTTTGAAGATCATTTTTGTACTCTGATGAATATTTGCTTTCTATATGTATCTTAAGTTAGTTATTTCTAGATGTTTAATGCAGCATTCTTGTACTTAATCAGAAACCAATCATGTTGTCCCTTCATATAATATACAAATCAAATATGTGAGAAGAATAGCAAAGAATTTCATGATAGAAAAGCTGGTTATAATATTCTAATGATGATGCATCCATAGTATATGGCAATGACACCACCTACATTTTATTCTTTCTATGTGATTTTGTGGAAACATGTTGTTTCTGGTTATGCAACATATTGCTTTGCATCAATACCTCTAATAACATTTAGCACATTAAGTCTTTCTCAATTGGCTGAGTACATAAAAAAGAATTCCTCTATATAGGAGTAGATATGTGTGTGAGAGTGAGAAGTGTATTATTTGACAACTTGCCTTAGGCACTTGTGTTGCTGTTCTTCTTATTCAATTCTACCTTGAGGATCACATATTGAGCTAGTTAATCTCTTAAGTTAACTTGGTCAAACAATATGTCATTTATGCAATTTATTGTCTTTGCTTCATTCAGTTAGGAATCATCAAGCGAACTCTCATGCTAAAAAAGGATGGGAGCAATTTACTGATTCTGTTATCAAAACAATTTCACAGAAGAAGAAAGGAGTTGTTTTTCTCCTTTGGGGAAACTTTGCTCAAGAGAAATCCAGGTAAATTCATTATGTACTTTTGCTATTGTGCAAGAATTTTATCATTTAAAATCTTATATATATATATATGTGTGTGTGTGTGTGCAGATGTAGATTGGCGTGTGTCTGGATTAATCATGTGTACTTTTTCATTTATTGAGAAAAGAAATATGTAGCTTGTCAATTTTCAGCAGCTAAGAAGCATGGACACGGGGATACAATACTGTAGGACACGGAGATACGATAATTCTAAAAAACTAGGACACGACATAATAAAATAATAAGAAAGTAATTAAAAAAATGTTTGAATAATTATTGTTGACTGAATTATTTTTATAATTTTTTATAATAAATAATAAAAATGTAGATAATCTCTGTTTTGTGAATTTAATGCTCATCCTATATTTTGGAAAATGGAGTGTGCAGAATGAGGGCCCAATCAAATCAGATCAAATCAAACCCAGCCCAGCCCAGCCCATTCCATTCCATTTCCCAAATTATAGTTTGTTGTTCATCAACTGCAGCTTCTCCTCCTATCTTCCCAAGTTTTCTTCCAAACATCTCAATTTCATCCAATCCTTAAACCCCCAAATTTCCTATATTTCTCTTAAAACCCTAAAATTCAGATCGAGATTGTTCCAATAATCAAAAATGATGTTGGCACAGTTAGGAGGGAGCATATCCCGAGCAATCCAACATATGAGCAATATAGTTGTTAAAGGTGAAAGGCGCACCAAGGCGATAAAGACTCTTATCGCCTGAGGCACAAGGTGCAAGGGGAGGCGCGCACCGGACGAAAGTAAGATGCACAATAAAATGAAATAAAATAAACCTATAACTCATATCACAATATAACACATACATAAAATGAAATCATAAACTTAACTCAATACCAAAGAAAAACAATTTAAAAGATCAATGCATAATATTCAATAGACAAAACAATAAAAAACATGAGCAAAAAAGGTAATAAAAGTAAAATATAGTCTTATAAATAGCTAGAAGTCTTAGTCCTAGAGTAATACTATTATACTAATATTATAGTAGGTTTTACACGCCTAGTCTTATAATAAGTATTAATTAGTCTTCACATCACTTATCACTCATTCATCATCACTAACCTCCATGTTTTCTTTTTCGTCTTCCTCTTTTTATACATCAACAAGGTCAGTGGCAGCTAAAGAAATCAATAAAATTAAAGCAATCTGACCATATTGGCATATTCACTATCCTAAAAACAGCAACTATTGCAAATCCAAAACAATCTACAGCTCTAGGTTTTCACACACCCAGGCTTTCCCAAATCATGCATTTTGTTCACACTTTCAAGGACTGAAAGCATTACATAAAACTTTCGTACAGGATATCTTAGGAGATAAAAACTTTAAACAAATTTCAAGAAGCCACATCATAAACCATGCATTTAAATCTTAAAGTTATTGAAATATTACATTGTACATCTAAGGCAATACAATAACAAAATCAGGTGCTACATTAGATGTTATACTAAGCAACGAAGGGACGTTTACATCGTTCAGGCGGTCCAATGTCACCAAGGTGTGCCTCAACAGCGCATGCCTGAGTAATGTTGCCTGCCTTTGGGCTGCTTAGGAGCCAAGGTCAGCGCCTTGTGCGCCTAGCACCTGAGGCGTGCCTCTTTGACAACTATGATGAGCAATGCCTCATTTATCATCAAAAAGGTCTTAATGAGTGTCTCAATGAGATCACCTACACTCTCCTCTAATCTGATGTCCAGTTCAAGCTCGTCCGCAACATGCAAACCAATGAGAGGGAGAGAGTGAGCATAAGAGAATGAAAATGATCCGTTCGAAAATGAAGAACCTGTCCGAAGCTGTTTCCCATGTGCGTTTGAAGCCTTGGACCTTGTATCCGGTGACACGTATCTGCTGTGTGACTGATGTGTGTCCGCGTATCCGACACTTGATCTCTCCACAATTTCAGTGTGTCCATGCTTTTTAGTTCAGTAGTATAACTATAAGTGCTCAATAGACATTTAGTCAAAGCAATCTTTTGCCCTTCAACATAAGTTGTTCCAACATAAATCTTGAGGAATATCATGTCTTTGCTGCATTAATGCAGAAAGATTTCAAGGAAAAACCATGCATAAGATCAAAGGATTTGGAATTATAGTTTACTACCATTAATGCATAAGATCACCGTTGTGTAACACACTCTTGCTCAGGCTTTTGGCCTCCTCTAGGGGAAAACAAAAAGAGAAAAAAATCTCATGTTGGTCATAGCTGTTAGTTTATTATTTTTATGTGCTCCAATTTGTTATTTCCTAGTCATCTAAGTGTTTATTTTGTCTTTTATGTTGAAGATTCTTACTGGATGAATGCTAAATATTTGTGAATCTGAGAAACAAGAACTGCAATTGGATTGAATTAAAAGGGGAAAATTACAAGCATTTGAGAAGCTTGTGGCTCTCCTCAAGTCCAAAGGACCAAAAGAAATATTAAGAAATATCCCTCCCCAAACAAACCACTCTATATATTTACATTCCTCCAATACCCTATAACAAACTCCTAACATATTATCTAATATACTTTCCTACCTGCTTGGCAAAAGGTTCTAGAATAAGGTACTGATCTGTTGCACCAACTGTACCAACCTACCCAAGCACCTTCTTCTTCCTGGCATATGTGAAACGCATGGGGGGTTTATCAATACTCCTCCCCAATGAATGCACCTTGTCCTCAAGGTGAAAGGCAGGAAATTGAGTGGACAGCAATCAATAGTCTGCCCAAGTAGCTTCAAATTCGGGCAAATTCTTCCATTCAATCAAGACTTCAAGTTCTCCAGGTTGTCATTAGATTTGGGCTGAACAGCAAGTACAGCAGCGGTTTTACAATTAACTCAAGATCTGCAGAAAGCTGTGGGAGTAAATGAGAAGAAGGAACAATATCACCTTTGGCCCAATGAAGTTGAGAGACATGGAAAACAGGGTGTACAGCAGAAGTAGGCAGTAAATCCAAGCGGTAAGAACCTGCCCCACTCGCTCAATGACTGTGAAAGGCCCATAAAACCTTACTGCAAGTTTTTTATTCTTCCAGGGAAAACCCACTCTCCCACATTGAACTCTTCATTCCGACGATGGAAATTAGCATTCTTCTTCATACGCTGTTGTGCACGGAGCAAATGCATTCTCAAATCATCCAAAATATCATCCCTATCTTGCAAGAGCTGATCAACTGAAGAAACCATAGTAGAATCAGCAGTGTATCTAATACGAGTTGGGGGATCCCGACCGTAGAGGGCCTTAAGGGGAGTGCAATTGATGGAAGAATGATGGGAAGTATTATACCAAAATTCTACCCATGATAACCAACGGAATCATCCTGTAGGCTTATCACAAGCAAAGCATCGTAAATAAGTTTCAAGGCTACAATCCACCACCTCGGACTCCCCATCTGTTTGTGGATGGTAAGCAGTACTTCTCTTCAATAAGGTGCCTTGAAGGTGATACAATTCTCGCCCAAAAGTGCTCACAAACACTATCCCAATCTGTGACGATGGAATTGGGCAGCCCATGGAGCTTAACAATCTCACGAACAAACAAGTCAACCACACTTTGAGCTATGAAAGGGTGCTCCATTCCAAAAAAGAAGTGCATATTTTGTCAACCGATCAACAACCACTAAGATGACAGTCATCCCTCCTAACTTGGGCAGCCCCTCTATAAAATCCTTTGTAACTTCTTCCTAAACATGCGTAGGAAGGGGAATAGGCTGAAGTAAACCTGCTAGACAAGTTGTCAAATTCTTATTGTGCTAGCATATATCTCATTCAGCAACCATCCAAGAGATGTCCCGTTTCATCCCTACCCAATAAAACTCAGCTGTAATCCTCTTATAAGTCTTAGTGTCCCTCAAATGGCCTCCGATAGGAGAATCATGAAATTCATGGAAAATAAGTGGAATGAGATGAAGTTTTTGGTATTACCCAGTGACCTTTGTAGAAAAGTAGTTGTTGTTGTACACTAAAGCCTGCATACATGATGCCTTTATTCTGCAAATCATCAACCAACCCCTGCAAAAATTGGTCTACAGTAAGTTCCTCATTCAATTTGGCCCAATCTTGCCATCTTTGAACCGTGAGACTACCACAAGAGCTTACTTCCAACGAGCATCAACTACTTTGTTAGTGCCTCCCAGCTTATCTTGGATCTCAAAGTCATATCCCATAAGCTTACTCACCCAGCGCTGATAATCATGCCCCGCAACTCGTTGCTCCAAAAGATGCTTAAGACTTTGCTGATCCGTACGTACCACATATTTCCGCCTAAGCAAAAAATGCCGCCACACTTGAGCACTGCTGACACTATTGCCATTAACTCTTTGTAGACTGATTTATGTTGAGCCTGTTTCCCTAAAACTTGACTAAAATAAGCTAAGAGCCTAGGTTCCTACATCAAAATAGCCCCAATGGAATATCCTGACGCATCAACCTCAATAACAAAGTCCTTATTGAAATCAGGCATTGTGAGGATAGGAAAAATAGTCATAGCCTCTTTGAGGGCTTGAAAAGCAGCCTCGGCTTCTGCTGTCCAAGCAAAATTGTCTTTCTTCAATCGTTTGGTCAAAGCCAAAGCAATTTGCCCATACCCATTCACAAACTTCCTATAATATCCCGTCAAACCTAGAAACCTGCACTACTTAGAAATATTAGCAGGTCAGGGCCTTTCCAGCATTGCCTTAACCTTACTCTGATCAACGGCCACTCGCTCATGAGAAATCTCATGCACAAGGTAAGCCATTGTAACCTGGCCGAACTCACATTTCTTTCAATTTGCCACCAGCTTGTGTTGTCTAAAGGGTGAATGGCACCCACAATACTTCAATTATCTAACTCATAACAACTTAGTACCTAAACTATTATTTGTATTAGAAAATTCCTTAAACTTTAATTTTGTAACATAAAAGTATTTGTTATTAAAATTTGTTAAACCAGTTAACAGAATGTTGATGCTGGCTTTTCATATCAGCAAAAAAGTTCCACGTGTAAATGTCACGTATATAAAATGTCCCAACAAAAAATTCACCTTTCTCATCACTTTTCCACACTCCGTTAAATGGTGAAAATTTTTTGTGGAATTCATTTTGTACACTTGGCATTTATACGTGGAACTTTCTTATTGATGTGGAATGTCTGCGTCGGCATTCTGTTAAATGGTTTAACAATTCTAGACATGTATTTTATGTTACAAAATTAAAGTTTAAATGGTGTTTTGTTACAAATAATACTTTAAGTACTGAGTTGTTACGAGTTAGATAGTTGTAGTACCGTCGGTGTAAGTCACCCATTGTCTAAGCATTTCTAACACTAACTTGCGATGTTTGATATGCTTCTCTTCACTCTTGCAATAAATCAGTATATGATCGAAAAAGACCAATACAAATTTTCTCAAATAAGGTCTAAACACTTCATTCATCGAGGATTGGAACGTGGCTGGTGCATTTGACAACCCAAAAGGCATGACAAGAAACTCATAATGCCTTTCATAAGTCCTAAATGCAGTCTTGTGCTCATCCCCCAGCTTAATCCAAATTTGGTAGTAACTAGATTTGAGATCCAACTGTAGGAAAATCAAGGGTTTATTTCCTACTTAGAACATTTCTTCTTTGTGATTTATTTCCTATTTAAAATGTTCTCTTTTTATTTTCTTTCTTTTTTATTCCTTGATTCTAGGATAGAAGTTCTATATGAATTTGTATATTTCTTTTTAATGATTTAAGAAATATAGAAAAGAAGTATTTCTCCTTTTTCTAACATGGTATTAGATGGATTATCAGCTTGTCTTCTACCTAAAAATTATGTTCTGTAGGGTTTTAATACCCAACTCAATTAATAGAGTTTAAGCCCTCACCTCCTACACCAGAGGAAGCGCCGAACGCCTACCAGTTCTCTTGTGAAATTTCCGTCAACAGCAGCGCCGACGCGTGAGCTGTCCTCCAGTGACTTTTGTGGTTCTATTTTTCCAACCTTGTTTGACCTTTTTTTTTCTGTTTGGTTGTGTTGAATTTTCTCCTTCATACGAATGGCAAGTAACAATCACTTGAAAATAGCTCTCACTAGTTCAACCAGCAGTGATTTAACTGCGTCTGGAGAAACTCCCTCAAACATGAATTCAATATCTTTCAGCAGCTCGATAAAAGAATCTAATAATTCGCTCCAATTGAATATCCATTAGTTTAATGGTAAAAATTATGTAGAATGGTCTCAAATTGTTTGTCTGATTCTAGAAGGCGAAGGAAAGTTTGGTTATCTGACAAGAGAAGTGGTAAGACCTACTAATGAAAATCCAGCCCTTAAGACATGGAAGTCAGAAAATACCTTGATTATAGCATAATTAGTGAATTCTATGGAACCTACTGTAGGTAAACCATTTATGTTTCTGCCAATAGCCAGAGATGTTTGGGAAACAGTTCGGGATATCTATTCTAATATGAAAAATTCATCTAAGATTTTTGAGTTAAAATCTAAACTTTGGCATGCCAACAGGGTGACCAAGATGTAACCTCTTACTACAATGAGTTGATGACCTTGTGGCAGGAATTAGACCTCTGTTATGATAACGTCTGGGAATGTGCAAATCATAGTGTCAGATTCATGAAGAGACAAGAGAATGATGTCTTCATGTTTTTGGCAGGACCAAATAAGGAGTTAGATGAGGTGCGGGGTAGAGTTCTTGGAAAGACTCCTCTACCAACAATTCATGAAGCTTTTTCCGAAGTTAGAAGAGAAGAAGCACGTCAGAGTATGATGCTTAAAAACAAGTACGTTTCCATTTATAGCTCAGAGATGGATAGTTCAGCTCTAGCAACATAGAGGTTCCAGGAGGAAGGAAAAAATGATGGCAAACGATCGTGGTGTGATCACCGCAAAAAACCATGGCATACACGAGAAACATGCTGGAAAATTCATGGCAAACCAAAAAATATGAAAAAGAAGTTAGTGGAGGAGGTCGCGCATTTCAGGCTGTCTCAGATCAAGAACATCACTCTTCTTCAAGTTCATTTCCTTTTACTAAGGAACAAATAGACCAACTGTACAAGCTTCTTAAGTCTCAAAAAACTCCTTGTTCCTTAGGTCAAAAAGGTAACTATTTGCTAACTGCTCTTATTAGTGTCAATTCTAATCATGCTTAGATCATTGATTCAGGTGCAATTGATCATATGACTGGATTGTCAAGCCTTTTTTCTTTATATAGTTCTTGTGGAGGAAATTAATAAATTAAAATTGCATATGGCTCTCTTTTAGCCATTGTAGGAAAAAGTTCCATTGTAGTGTCCCCATTTCTTACTCTTTATGATGTTCTTCATGTTCCCAATCTCTTTTGTAATTTGTTGTCTATTAGTAAGCTAGTTTGTGATCAAAATTGTCAAGCTATTTTTTTCCTAACTCACTATGTGTTTTAGGATTTGACCTTGGGGAGGATGATTGACAGTGCTAGATAGAGTGAATGACTTTATTATTTTGAGAATGGTTGTAAGTCGGGGCTACAATCCTACCAAATAAATACCTATTTCAAATCTATTTATGTTGCTAATAAAGATGTTATGTTATGACATTTTAGGTTAGGTCATCCTAGTTTTAGATATTTAAAATATTTGTTTCCAAAGTTATTTGATAATAAAGATCCATCCTTGTTTCATTGTGAAATATGTGAGTTTGCAAAACATCATCACACTTTTTTTCCTTTACAACCATACAAACCATCAAAACCATTAACTATGATTTACAGTGATGTTTGGGGTCCAAACAAGAGGTGGTTTGTTACTTTATTGATGATCATACTCGACTTTGTTGGGTATTTCTATTGAAAGAAAAATTAGAAGTTGAAAAGGTTTTCAAAAACTTTTACAATACGATGTAGACTTAGTTTCAAACTAATATACAAATATTCAAAAGTGATAATGGAAAATAATATTTCAATATGATATTGAGAAATTTTTTTATGGAAAAATGGATCATTCATCACAGTTCTTGCATTGATACACCTTAATAAAATAGAGTTGCTAAAAGGAAAAATAAACATTTATTGGAGGTGGCTCGTGCATTACTTTTTACTACTAAAGTTCTTAAGTATTTGTGAGGAGAATCCGTTTTAACTGCATCATGCTTAATAAATAGAATGCCTTTCAAAGTTTTGCAATACCGAACTCCTTTCCAAGTGTTCACAACAATTTTTCCTCTTGTCAAACTTTTTGCAGATCTCTCTCTAAAAGTTTTTTGATGCACAACTTTTGTCCATGTACACAGGAAAATTGGCAAACTCGAACCTAGAGCTATAAAATGTGTTTTCATTGGTTATTCCCAACATCAGAAAGGTTATAAATGTTTTGATCTAGTATCAAAAAAAATTTTTGTCACAATGGATGTCACATTTTTTGAAAAACAACCATTTTTTTAAGGATATTCATCTTCAGGGGGAGATTTGTAAGATATTTTTTTTTTTCAACTCTTGTGATGATATCTTTTTTCAGATGATGTGGTTGTTTTCCAAGATCCTGAGTCCAATGCACCTACAATAAATGTTAAGAGTTATGTGTTGAAACTTCTCTTATTATAAGTGATGTTGCTTCTACATTTGGGCCTATATCTGAAAATCAAATTTTTGAACGACGATCATTGGAAAACGAAAGCAAAGGACCACCTACTATAGTGTCGCAACATTACTATAACAATAGGCAATATATTCACTGAAGATGACCAAACTTGGAAAGGGATTATTTACTCGAAGAAGAACCATAAGCAAAGGAAAGACGAATTGGCTCTTCAGCACAATCATGAATCCAAACTAAGGACAAATCAACAATCTGAACCTAGTTCAGGTAATTTCCATTCTCTTCTTGAAACTTCTAATTTTGATATCCCTATAGCCCTTCGCAAAAGAGTCAGATCTTGTACTAGATATCCCTTATCTAAATTTGTGTTATCTAAATTTGTGTCATACTCAAATTTATCTCCATCTCTTGTTGCATTTACATCTAAATTGTCTAGTGTAGAAATTCCTAGCAATGTACAGGAGGCTCTAGAAATTCCAATGTGGAAGGACACAATACTTGAAGAGATGAGAGCTCTTGAGAAGAACAGTACTTGGAATGTCGTGGCATTGCTAGTAGGGAAGATGATTGTAGGTTGTAAATGGGTCTTCACTGTGAAATATGACTCTGATGGTTCAGTAGAGAGATACAATACTCGACTAGTAGCTATGGGATTCACCCAGACATATGGCATAGATTACTTTGAAACTTTTGCTCCTGTTGCAAAATTGAACATGGCAAGCGTACTTTTATCTATTGCTACTAATTTGGATTGACCTTTGCAGCAATTAGATGTGAAAAATGCATTTCTAAATGGAGACTTGGATGAAGAAGTGTACATGGATAGTCCACCGCGCTTTGAAGAGAAATTTGGTTCCAAAGTGTGTAAACTAAATAGATCATTATACGGTCTCAAACAATCCTGAAGAGCTTGGTTTGAAAAGTTCACACAATCTATAAAAAAACAAGGATATTCCCAAGGACAAGCTGACCATACCTTGTTTTTCAAATTCTCTTCTGAAGGAAAAGTTGTCGTGTTAATAGTCTATGTTGATGATATTGTTCTCACGGGCAATGATGTGGTTGAAATGGAAAGATTAAAAAAAAACCTTGTATAAGAATTTGAGATCAAAGATTTGGGAGCTTTAAGATATTTCCTTGGAATGGAAATTGTCCGTTCAAAAAATGGAATTGTGGTATCTCAACGTAAATACATCATTGATCTCCTAAAAGAGACTAGGATGAGTGGTTGTAGACCTGCTGAAACTCCTATGGATCCTAATGTGAAACTTTGGGAAAAAGTGTTCTTGTGGATACTAGAACTGGTTGGGAAATTGATCTACTTGCCTCGTACTTGACCAGATATTGCTTTTTCAGTCGGTTTTGTGAGTCAATTTATGCATGCACCTTATGAATATCTTGTGGCAGTATACCGGATTCTGAGATATTTGAAATTTACTTCTGGAAAATGTTTGTTTTTTAAGAAGACTAATCAAAGGAGTATTGATTTATAGATGCGGATTGGGCAAGATTAGTTACTGACAGGAGATCCACTTTGGGGTATTGTACTTTTGTTTGGGGAAACTTGGTTACTTGGCGAAGAAAAAAACAAAGTGTTGTTGCCCAAAGTAGTGCAAAAGCTGACTTTAGACCGATGACTCAAGGAATTTGTGAGGTACTATGGTTACAAAGAATTCTCAATGAGCTTAAGAAGCTGAAACCTCCTCTGAAACTGTATTGTGATAATAAGACTGTAATAAGCATAGCTCATAATCTTGTCCAACACGATAGGACAAAACATATTGAGATTGATTGGTACTTTATGAAAGAAAAACGAAGCTTGAATTATTTGTCTACCATTTGTTCCGTCTAATCAATAGATAGCAGACATCCTGACTAAGGGGCTTCCAAGGCATAATTTTGAGCATCTTATAAGCAAGTTGGACATGATTGATATCTATGCACCAACTTGAGGGGGAGTGTAGGAAAATCAGGGATCTATTTCCTATTTAGAATATTTCCTCTTTTTATTTTCTTCATTTTTTATTCCTTGATTCTATGATAGAAGTTTTATATAAACTTGTATATATAATGTAATGATTTAAGAAATACAGAAAAGAAGTATTTCTCCTTTTCCAACACTAACTAAGCGCCTTGCAATTTATCCAACAACTCATCAATTGTTAGCATAGGGAATTGATCTGCCACTGTTTCTTTATTCAATGCTCTGTAGTTGATGCAAAATCGCCAACTCCTATCATTCTTTACTTGAATGACCGGACTTGAGAAGGGGTTGTAGCTATGTTAAATTATACCAGCCAAGAGCATTTTCTTAATTAATCTCTCTATCTCTGATTTCTGGTTGTAGGGATATCGATATGGCCTAAGGTTGACCAGAGATGCCCCATCTTTCAAGACTATTGCATGTTCATGACCTCGGAATGAAGGCCTAATGGCTCTTTGAAAAATATCAGCGTAATGCTGGAGAACCCCCTGAATATGTTATGTCGTCTTGCTTTCCTGAGTTTCTGGCCTTGACAAAGAACTTAACTCAACCATGTACCCCTGTTTCTCATGACGGAGTGTCCGAATCATAGCCTTCAAGGATATCAAAGTCTTCCCGAAGGATGGATCCCTTTAGAGAGCTACAGTCTGATTTCCCAACCTGAACTTCATAGTCTGGTTTCCCAACCTGAACTTCATAGTCTGAGCTTTCTAATTGATGTAAGTACTTCCAAGAAATTCCAACCTTTGTATCCTAGGAATCATATCAATGCTTCCCAACTGTAAAGGCAAATATTCCTTAACCAATTCAATTCCTTGTAACTGAAGTACCACTCGTTTACATACCCCATCAACAGTTACAACAGCCCCATTCCCAAGCACTACTTCATACAATGGAGGGTGAGTGACAACCAATTTAGGGGCTGTTTGGGATTGTTGTTAAGTGTTTTAAAAGCAGGTTTTGAATTTTTTTGATTTGATTGATTTTTTTAATTTTTTATAAACTGTTTTTTTCAAACCTACTTCTATCCAAAAACAATTTTCGAAACTCAAAACAATAAAGAATAACACTTTTCTCAAATGCAATGCCAAACTGGCCCTTCAACTTCTCAACTAGAGCTGTAGACAAGAAGTTGTGTAGCCTCTGGCTTGATTAAAACAACCATTGATTGCCCTAAAATTTCCCCCTTAACTTTCATTATCTTAGGGCTAGTCAACCTAGTAATAGAGTTCAGAGGGACTTCTACCAATTTCCATGGGTCATCCTCAACATTTTCCAGCTCCGTCTCAAACTCGGCATCCCCCACATCTTCTTCACCTCGAACAACCATAACACTAAGCTCACCGTGTTTACGTCGATGCCCGAGAGAGAACTTTTCATCACATCTATAACAAAGCCCCTTTTCTCGCTGGCGCTATATTTCAACGTCAGTCAGCTGCCGTGTGGTGTCTAGTGTTCTTACAGGTGGGAGCTTATGGACCGTAGAAGAAAGAGATGGAATAGAAGAGTGAGTTCGAGTTTGATGGAAATGTTGCAGTAGCAGGCCCCTCATCACACACCAGGAAGTTAATCGGGCTCCGGCGATGCTCCCATTGATACCATAATAGAGCATCTCCCTCAAATGCTATCGTTGCGGCCTCTAGCTTTTCCTTATCAGAATACCGTTGCAATCGAAGAAGCATTTAGCCATTAAAATCCACCCATCCAAATTATCATCGTTGAACAGCAAAAGTCAAGCTTCCGATACACTTTGGTAGTTGCTCAAAGTTAGGGTTGGAAATTCTTGGTTAAGCAACTTGAGATTGCTCGAAAATAATGCCTATTGCTGCTGATTTTGGTGATGAAGATGACCCCTTTTTTTCCTTCCGGCGGTCTTCTCATCTTAATTGAATCTTCCTTCCATTTCAATAGCTCACTCATCATTTCCTTGAGACCATTTATCTTACTCTTCATATGGCTCAGGTTATCCACAATGTTTCTCAGATGAACCAACTCTTCCTCTACTGTATCAACATGGGATTCCATGTTTTGCCCAGTATTTTTCTTCACCATATTAGCCAGGTTCTGATACCAAATTTGTTAAGCACCAGCAAAATACATAGCAAAAGAAGCAACAACTAGAATTGGATTGAATTAAAAGGGAAAAATTACAAGCATTCGAGAGGCTTGTGGCTCTTATCAAGTCCAACGAACCAAAAGAAATATTCAGAGATTTGCCTCCCCAAACAAACCGCTCATTATAAATTTACATTCCTCTCATAACCCGTAACAAACTCCTAACACATTCTCTAATGTACCCTCCCACTAGCTCAGCAAAAGGATCTTCTAGAACACAGTATTGATTTGCTGCACCAACCATACCAAACCTACCCAAGCACCTTCTTCTTCCTAGCATATATTAAATGCATTGGGGGTTTATTAGAATCTAGCAAATGTGTAATGTTTTCTCAATAATAACATAGAGAGAATAAAGCCTCTTTCCATAGTTAAAAGTGTGCCTCAGGTGAGAGGCAAGCAAGGCGTAGCCTTTCACACCTCAAACCCCCAAAGGCAGGCGACCTCAAAGAGGTGCATGGCTTTGTGTGAGGCGTAGGTGAGGTGCGCCTCTTTGAGGTCAAGCTCTATCTGAGCAGTTGTTGCACTTTGGAAGCAGTGATAAAGATGCTTGGATCTTTGATGTTGATGATAATTTTGTCTACCTTTCACACCTCAAACCCCCAAAGCCGGGCAACCTCAAAGAGGTGCACGACTTTGTGTGAAGCGTAGGCGAGGCGCGCCTCTTTGAGGTCAAGCTCTATCTGAGCAGTTGCACTTTGGTAGGAGTGGTAAAGATGCTTGGATCTTTGATGTTGATGATAATTTTGTCTACTGTTCCTTTCTACAAGAAACATGAAAGGAAAAAACATAAATCTCTAAAAAATGAGCAAAGTAATCTCTACCAAAGCAATTGAAGGAGAGGAAATGAGACCAGTAGGAATTGGAGCTTTGGTGAGATCAGGTCTTGATTTTGCTTTGCTTAATCTCTCTGTTACTCTCGCTCATCGAAGAAGAGAACAACACCGTAACAGAATTCCTCAACAAATTGGAAAAAGAAAGTGATAAATTTTCTCTACAGTGCACTAACTTTATAGAAAGAATAGGCAGTTGCCATTTGATAAGAAACATGCTTTGTTGTTTTGAGGCCAAACACTGATCTTAAGTTACAAGTTAGAACTCCACATGTTTTTGCATGTAAAACGTGGAAGGAAACCAATTTGACAATTGTTCAAAATCCATGTCTTTAAAACTCTTGTAGTGAAAGACTATATTTTACCTTTTATCTTTAACTTATTTATGATAAATGTAACCTTTTAAATTTTTATCTTATTGAAATTATTTTTTAAATTTTATTTAATATTAGATAAATTTATTTATTTTACATATTTATCTTTTAAAAAATGATAAAGATAAAAAATACAATTAAATATAAATTTAAATACTACTCAATAGTTTTAACAAATGACAAATATTAAATAAAAAAATATTAAATATCATATGTAGAAATAAATTATTTTCACTAGAAAAATACAGAAAGAATTAAGTAAAGGATCATTGAATTGAATATTATATATATGAAAGTTAATTACTAATAGTGTAAAAATAATAATTGGAATTATATTTTGGATCACGTATTTTTTGAGATGAAAGTGGTATAATTTTTAGTTGTAATACATGTTGATTATTGATTAGAAATCCATTTAATTTGAAGTGAATAATGTAGATTTTATATTAATATTTATGTCTTCTTATAATTTATGCACTATACCACATAAACTTTTGTGCCTTACTTTGGTTAGGCACGCGCCTCGCTTCTTGCGATAAGAGCCCTTAACGCCTTGGTGTGCTTTTCTCCTTTAACAACTATGCCTCTCTCGGTTTTTTTTTTTTTGCTAGTGATTGCACAGGAAGTTATAGATGTAGCTTTTCTTTACTTCAAATTTCAAATTAGTAAATAACAACTGTTATGCCGCGTAACAGCCGCTATATAAAGGAAAATGATTATTCTCTTGCTGTTGCATGATTGCACCTATTACATAAAGGTTTTTTTTTGTTGCCAAAGAAAGCGGATAATGGCATTATGCAATGGGCAACAATGTTATATAATGTGTGATGGCTATTACTTTACAATTTTTTTAATCCTAATATATGTTATCAAACTTTCCTTCTACGTGATTTATTATTTTTTTTTCTACCTACAATTTTATCTAGGAGTGTCAACAGGACGGATTTCGCGTTTTCCATTCTCGTCCCCAATTATGAAATTATAGCTCCTTACTCGCCCTATACCCCGACGGAGAAATATAATTAATCCCCATCTCTGCCCCCAACATGGGTATCCCTAATATATTTAATTTTTTAACTTATAATCGATATTAGTTTTATCTATTTAACTATCAAATTAATTTACATCAAAATAAATTAAAAAAAAACAGCAAAAAAATTATGAAAGATCACTTCATAATTCATATTGAACTAACTAATAAAAATGATAATGTTAATCAATCCATACATAACAAGTTTATATTCACGAAAAAAAAAACACATCAACCTATTTATATAAATTAAAAAAAATATTCTTTCAAATACTATTATAATTAATATCAATAAAGAAAATAAAAAACAATTAAATTATATATATATATATATATATTAGGGCGAGGCACAAGGTGGGGTATATAAATATCGTCCCCAGGCAATTTATATTTCCTTGAAATCCAAACCAATTCCGGTCAAAAGTAAAAAAAAAAACCTGCCCGGTTTGGAGTGGGTATGGAGCAGAGCCCCACAGGTCCGGTTCCAATTGCCATTACTTCTTGTTTTTGAACCCTAATCACGAATCTCTCGATTAATCTACCAGTCTCGAGTTTCCAACTCAGCTTCTAATTACCTATTTTGCTATCATTTTCCCTTTTTCAGCTTCATCGAACCTTTGATTGCTACCTCTTTGAACCTATTTTCATGTTTGGTTTTTCTTGTTTATGTTGTGGATTTGGAGTGCAACTAGAAATATGAGTAATTGGAGAGAAGAAACATCCAAATTGAGGCGTTTAAGTGAGTAAATTACACTGACGGTATTCCAACTATATAGCGCGTAATGTAATGGTACTTGAACTTCAATTTGTAACAGAAAAATACTTATTCTATAATTTTATAACTCTAAAATACCTCTGTCTATTTCCAGCAACATACTTAACGGAACATTGACATGACATTTCCATGTCATCAACAAAATTACACATGGAAATAACATGTCAAATACCATACTGTTACACATCCCATAGTTGAAGTACTATTAATGTAATTTATCCGGATCCCTCACTTTATAAGCAACCAAACACACTTTCCCTCATTTTCTCAACAACTAAACATACTTTCCCTCATTTTTTGATGGACTAAACACACTTTCTTTCACTTGCTTTCCCTAACTTTTTCAACAACCAAACACAACGAATGACATTTTATTTCACTACCCAATTAATTATTTTTATTCTCCAGATTAAACATTAAATTTTAATGAAAAGAAAAAAAAAAAGAGAGAAAAATATTTTTCTTTCCTATGCGATTTCTATCAAAAAGAAAGGAAACAAAGACAAAATCATAGATGTTGAAAATTTGCAACCACTAGATTTGAGCGAGGACCAACTCGTCCGTGAAAGAAGGCTTTATGCTCTTTGATACTAACGTTGATGGCAAGATTGTGTCGTTCGAATTGGAGATTCTCATGCACTCTCCTGCGACAACCCCACGCAGGCCCAACTCTATGATGCATTCAAGGTTCTTGATAAGGATGGAAGCTTGACGAATTCCGACGGCATTAGAGAGGTCAAAAGGACAACAATGGCTTAAGAGAGAGTATTTAGAGATTGTAGACTTGAAGGAAACTTTAGGAGAAACAGAGGTAGAGGTTGTAAAATAGAAGGAAAGAGAAAAGAGTTTTGAGAGAAGAGAAAGTAGGGAAAAGGAAAATATGTTTTGTTGGTGAAAAGGTGGGGGGAAAGGAAAAGGCTGTAAAATGTGTTTGGTTTGTGAGAAAGTAAGGAAAAGAAAAGAGAAAAAGGGTTTTGAGTGTAGAGAGAAAATAATTGGGAGGGAATAAATTTGATGACATGGAAAGTCCATCTATAAAAATACTAAATGAGGTGGAAATGGCATGTCAATGTCCTGTTAAGTAGGTTGATGAAAATGGACAAAGGTATTTTAGAGTTACAAAATCATAAAATAGGTATTTTTCTATTGCAAATTGAAGTTCAAGTACCTTTCTGTTACTTGTCATATAGTAAGAGTATTGTCAATGTAATTTACTCGTGTTTAAGCACTAGGTTATGGTGGATCTGAAATACGCCAACAATCATAACACTAGTGACATCAGTTTTAAAGAGCTCGATAAGTCTGTGATTTCCTTTCTGGTGGAAATCATTGTGTTCCATTTTGTTTTCTTGATTTCCTTTTTTCTTTTCTTTTAAATTATGGCTTTAGTTTCTGTGATTCTTTAGATCTTACACGTCCAGTTAAACTTGCCAAAATTAGCGATGATTTGAATTAATCTTATGTTAAAGAAGAGTTTATGATTGATTAAGCGGCTCCGATAATTACTTTGGTGACGGTCAGTATGGTGGTTTTCGTGTTCTTTTTCCTCTTAGTTTTTATTATCCTTTTATTGAATGGGTATTTTAAATAATTACTTAGTTTTATATTAAATAACTTAAATTTAGTAAAATATATTCTGGTTTTTTTAATTAGATAACTTAAATGGGTAATTTAGTCATTAAGCTCTCAAATTCAAAGCTAACAAGAAGATTATCAAGACCCACTTGGATATTTATTTGGGTGGTAGTAGTATGTTAGATGATGTAATATTCTGAATATCTATTGTGTTCTGTGCTAGCTATAGTACCTATTGTGTAAGAATTACTTAAAACTTTGAATTAAATGTGTTTTCCTTTTGAATGGGTTAATTGCGTTTTGGCAAAATGGAAGTTTGTGCCCTCAGGATTCCACTGCAAAATTTAATGATTTAATCATGGAGCTTGGAGTTACCGAGGATGAAAAATTATCTATAACTAATTCATGGAGTTAATTGCAGAAACTCGAATGTCCCTAATGCAAAACTGTTAGTCTATGAAAATGCAATTAAACAATCTATTTTGTGACCAAACAACAACGAGAAACAACTAAAGACCCCGCAAAAGCAAGCAATGCTGAAAGGACTACCGGCTGCATGACAAGAGAATGCAACAACCATGTCCTAACTAGCAACCAGAAATTGAAAGTGAAATTATTTATGCGAATGAGGGGGGCAGGGGTATAAATTTTAAAGCAACAACTAGGAAAAGTGTTGATGCCAATGGAGCAGGGACTCAAGATTCATGTTTCTCACATGGTGTGATTTTGAGTCGCTCCTCAAAGAAGAGGCATCCTTTAAAAGAAAACCTTGAAGTTAGGGTATAGCTCAAAACGAAGTCCTTCTCAATTTTGGCAAGAAGTTGGATGCAATATTTATTATTGTGTCCTCCATCCATAGTTATTAAAGGCGCAAGGTGCACTAAGGCGCTAAGGGGTCTTGGAGCCTAGGCGCAAGGAGCAGGCGCGCGCCTAAGTAACATGAGGTGCAAAAATAAAAAAAATTATAAATTTATTATTATACTATTAGTAAAGTGATATAATATTATAACTGTTAAAAAAAAATACATAAGTAACAAAAAAAAACACACATACACAGGAAAAAAAAACTTAATTAAGGTTTGAAATTCTAAACATACAAGACTCCTAGACTTACTAAAGACTTGAAGTTCTAAAAACATAAGAATCCTAAGCTTACTAATATTATAATTAACAAGCTCTAATACTTATCAATTATAAATTGTCAAAGCAAAACATAATTTTTTCAAGAAAAAAAAAAACACAGTCAATTGTTATCAAGATCAATATTATCTTCATCATCATCAAATTGATCCTCTCCAATCTCCTTTTCTTCCTCATCTTGAAATTCATCTTCTTCCTCTTCTCTAAGTACTAGAGGAGTATAGGCTCTCATATGAGAAGATACTTTTGACTTTCCTTTGTTTACTGAATGCCTAGCACTTGAAGTGGAAATGGGCATGGTGCTTTTTTCTCTAGTAGGATATGCTGCCTCCTCCACTCCACTAGCTCTAGCAACTGCACCCCAAGTCAAATCATCACCTTCAAACACCAATTCATCTTCATCCTCAAATTCTCCATTTTACCGATCAACCATTCATTATAGTCATCAATCTCAAAGAAATTGGGTCAATATGGTCTCGTGCATCATATCGACGCTTTAATGCCCGATTGTACTTTACAAATACCAAATCATTTAAGCGTTGTTGAGCTAGCCTATTTCTTTTTTTGCTATGAATCTATAGCATATCACAAATTCAAAGTAACTTGATTATGAGCACGATATATAATAACTAATTGAATATCACCCTACTTCTAAAAGGAACATACTAATAACAATAAATATAATTACTTACATGCTCAAACACGCTCCAATTGCGCTCACAACCAGAAGCACTACAAGTGAGGCTAAGCACTTTGATGGCAAACTTTTGCAAATGTGGAGTTGATGATCCATAAGATTTCCACCATTCAACTGGAGATTTTGTTTTTCTGTCTAATGGCTAATTCCATCCCAAATATCCCTTCTCCATTTCAATATAGAGTGAGTTGGTCAGTAATTTTGTCTTGCTCATCATGGCT
>CATIWF010032465.1:0-27924 GCA_949630135.1 Balakata baccata
GCTGAATTAACGATTGATGTGGATGTCTATATTCAGTGAGGGACTAGTCTATCACGAATCCGTCACTGAGTCATTGTTTTTACGATGAGCATTTCAGTAAAAGATTTTGTCCAATGAGCATTTCAGTGAAGGATATTTTCCGTCATTAAATCATATTAGCAACAGATTCATAATTTTTAGCAACAATTATTTCATCACTAAACTGTCAAATTCTTGTAGTGACAGCCCCGTTTTGATAATTGTTTAAAAAATTAATTAAACTGATTTTTAATTAATTATTGGAGTTATCCAGAGGCTTAAACACATTTTTAACATGTTAGAATAATATTTTTATGATCATATTACAAAAATAAAATGAATAGCTCCATCATCTATAACATACAACATCACTAGTTCAACTAAAAGCTAGTTTTCGGCAATTTCTTTAAAAATTTGAATTTTACCATTTGAATCTCGTTCAAATCATTTTTCAATTATAAAAATTATCATTAATCATCTTATGATCAGATTATTAAAAAGAAAAATAAATTAAAATAAATTTTTTCAAACTTATAGAACCCTAAATGTCAAAATTGTGCAATCACACTGCATCTTTAATTAAAATTAATTTTAATAGATACAAGAGGGTTCTGATATCAATATTGGATTTTGAAAATGTATCTTGTACAGAAAAACACAGCGGAAAAATAAAATTTCAAAACCCAATACAAAGGATGCAACATGTGCCATCAAAATTATTTAACTAAAATTAGTTTGAAAATTATTACATTTAATTCTTTAAGTTAATTCTTCAATTTTTATCTTGTCAAATTGTTGCAAATCACAACAATCCAATAGGAGGATCGTCTCTAATACTGATCCACGTAAAGAATGAAGAAAGAAACTCTCTATGGTAATGGCTAGAACACTTTCTAAGTGCTAGTAAAGAAGAAGTATTATTGAGAGAATTTTGTAGAATTAACTTTTAATTCTAAAATGTTACATTTTAGAATTAAATACCTTTTTTTTTTAATATTTAATTCAATTTTATAAAGTTCAAAATCCGTATACGTATAAACAAATGGCACATTGATGTTCAATTTGAGCCCATTCGCCCAAAGGGATAGGAAATCATAATGGATATTTTTGCCGATGGAAATATTGATACGGAGGTTTGCGTGATGTGACATGTTATATAGAATTTTTACTATAAAAAATTGAATTGAGGTATCATATTACAATATTTTTGAAAATTTTGGTATTAATATATAATAATTAAAAATTTTGGTACTAATTTATAATAAACTGATAAATTTTGATACTATTTATACAATTAGTGCCATATTTCAATATTATATTTTTGGGATAAGTATATCTTTTATATTCTTTGTTCAATAAAAGACTAATTAATATGTCGTTCACTATATAATATAGTTAATCATTTTCTTTTTTCATTGTTAAAGTATTAAACTTTTATTGTCTATTGATGTCAATGGATCTATAAAAGAGAATTAAATATGAAATTTCTCATAATTCTCACAAACTACAGTACCTGCCATTCATTAGCAATGTGGTTTATCTGTAATTTCAAATTAAAATAAAAAAAATGTATCCATTAAGGAAGTAATATTTTTTTCTTTTTGAAAAAGAGGAAAAAAAAATCTCGGATTAATTGTATAAACGAGATCAAAAGTTGCCATTTTATTATAATTTAGTACTAAAACTTTTTATTGTTACATATTAGTATCAAAAATTTTGAAAAAATTGCAATATAATACATCAACTCAATTTCTAGTAAAAAAAAAAATTACATTGCATGCTACATCACACAAGCCTTCGTAGTAGCATTTATACCAATAAAAATAACTACTAAAAATGATGCTGCTTCGGAGTTTTACATGATATGTTTTTTCCTTTTTTAAAACCCTTGAACGGTATTTTTAGTGGTTATTTTTATTAGTATAAATACTGAAGTAAACGCTTGTATGATGTAACATGCCACATACACTTTTTGATATCGAAAATTGAATTGAAATACCATATTGTAATTTTTTTTTAGTGCCAATATATAACCATTAAAATTTTTAATGTTTAATAAAAGTACTATTTTTACTATGGTTGTAAAAATCAGACTGGTTTGGGCGGTTCAACTGGAAAAATTAAGAATCAATCTTTAGGCTTGACGGTTTTTACTGGTAAAATCGAGAGAGGGGGGGGGGGGAGAGGAATAATATGATGAAAAACCGGCGATCCGGCCGGTTTTGACTGATTTTTCCGAGTTTTTTTAATTTTTTGTAAAAAAATTTTAATTATTAAATTTGGTCTAATCTAGCCAATTTAATTGGTTCAACCAAAACTTTGATCCTAAAACTGAATGAGTTAACTATAAACTAACCAAATTGGTCAAAATAAACATGTTTTTAAATAATTAACTCACTCTTATTTATAAAATGATATGATATTTTCATTTTTATTTTTTTTGTATGCAAAATTGTTCATTCATTTTTATATTCTTTTCTTACTTCTTTTTCATATTACTTTTTTTTTACAATTTGAAAATTTTGACAGATTATATTTTCAAGTTATAAATTATCTTTATATTTAATAATTAATTAAATAATTAATTAAATGTTTAGTTATACAAATATATGAAATATGATTTTTAAGAAAAATTAAAAAGAGAATATTAGACTTGTTATATTATTTTTGTATACTAGAAAAGATCTTCAACAACTTATTCTCTATTTTTATTATGTATGAGACGTATTATGTTTTATTATATATGAGACATGCTATATTTTATGAAAATATTATGTAGACCGGTTCGACCTTAAACCTGTGACCCGCTGTTTTTCTCGGTTCATTGACTGGGCCGGTTTTTACAACCTTGAGCTATACTGCCATATATAGAGATATTTTTGATCCCTTAAATTAGCTAAGTTACCATATGCACATCTACCTAGTTAAGGTAAGAATAAAGATTTACAATCATAAAGATAATTGACTAAGCTGTACATGGAATAAAATCTGCTTGCCATTAATGACCAGCCAGCTCATTCCTTTGTCATACCGGCCGCCCAAAGAGCAACCTTGTCCTCAAGGTTGGAAGATTCTTGAATTTGAGCTTTGATCAGCAGCAAACCACCATAAGGAAGCCAGTTATCCAACTTACTTTCTCCATAAGTCAAATAACCAACAATTAAAGAAAAACTTGCGACTACAACTTACTAGCTCAACCTATTGAAAACATTACTACAAACTGACTTCAACCCATAGCCCAAGTTAGTCACTTTGCTGCAAACAAATCTCATTCTAAGGAGCTCAAAATTCTCCTGCAACTTCTTTCTCATACGACACATCTTCTCCCATAGTGTAACGGAATCATTTAACGGTACCACGTTAAGAACTAGTTTAGTAGCCATGTTATCCTTGATTATCTTCTGATCTCTCTTGTGATGTTCAAGTAATGTCTTCCAATTTACAAGAAACACATTCCAAGTCTTTTTATCCATCCCAATCCACTCATCCTTGCATTCTAGCAACTCGAATTTCTCGTAGTCATTTCATCGAACACCTGCTGTGCACACGTTATTACACAATCCAGCAACTCTTGGGTGTCATCGAGTTGCTGTCCCCAACACAATCCAGTCAAGAGGAATATTTGCATGACAGCAGAAGTTCCTGCAGCGACAAAAGTTTCCAAGTAAATCTCTCTCTAGTCTTATTTCTAGAATGTCCTTTATTGGCTCATTCCAATTTCCAATTAAATCTCCTATTTGAGGGATATTCTTTCTCAGATTGGCAAAACCCATGAGACCATTAATTTAATTTATGGACCTTAACACAACATGGAACAATCAACACAATAGAATCCAATCTATCTTCACCCCTCCTTTTATACCTTAATTTGGTAAGTGTACCTTTTACTTGTTCAGCGAAGTGACACCCATCAGACCACAATTGGACACTTACTAGAGGTTGTTGAAGACTAAGATTCCTAGGATTAGGGTCCTTGTGAGTGAAACAGCGGATTCCATTGTTCTCCACGCCAGAGCAAATCGCATGGCTATCCACAGCCTTCTCGACATCAAAATGGGTTCCGATCTCCTTAAATGCAACTGAAGCCCTCTCATATGTCTCCACAGGAACGCTGATGACAAGAGGCAGCTCTGGTGACTGAAACATCATGAGTTCGCACTTATTGGCTGCATTCTTATAATCCCTTGGCTTGTTCCCACTGACTATTTCGTCAGGAACTCGAATAGGCCACTTTTTGATATGTGACTGCCTGTAGTGGCTTTCCAACTTCGGCCTTGCCCTTCGTGTGTGTGGCTTTCGGGTACGAGGTTATGGGTTATGCCGGTGCGCGTCTTCAAGGTGTTCATCTTCCACCACGAATCTGTGCTCCCTGTCAACTGGTGTTATAAATCTCAGCTCCCGATGCCTTTTTGAGCTCTCAGAAGATTTGAAGAAAAGAGATTGTTGTGTGGGTTTGGTGGTATTAAAATGGGTTGGATCCCTTTGCCACTCAACCCATTGGACCATAGTCAGCTTCTGCCCTTCTTCCTTGAGTTCTTGTTTGTCTTCCATCTCTTCAATACTAACCGTTTTCTTTTCTAGAACAAGACCCAAAGAAGATGAAGCTTCAATGTTAATTTTATGCTTCTCCGAAACAGGATCCTGATTAGTCTCAACTTGACCCGATGAAAGGCAGTTTTCTTCCGCCACGACTCTGCAAAAGCTTTTCTTCTCCAAAACAGTGTTCCAAGTTAACGAATCCTTGTTAGCCACCTCTGAAGTCGGTTCTTGGGCTGGAATGGTAGCTAGGGGGTGGTCAATGTTGTAATGGCATAGGAGCATCCTGAACATTTTTTCTATCCGAGAGATCCGCTATGGCAATTCATTCAACTTCTCAATATCAAGTTGATCCCAACCCATCTTATCCTTCAACTTCTCAGCTCAAGTTTCCACTTCTTTCCGGCAAATTGATGGCGGATTTCTAAGGAGGATCTTATCGCTCTGATACCAACTGTTACGACCCAAACTTCCTCCTGCAATTCACAAGTGTTTACACACAGCACAAGCCAACAATAGTAGCAAATAGCTTTGATATGGAGGTAAATGTATTGATTGAAGAAATGGAAAAGAACTGAATGTAAACAAAGGAAGGAGATATTCGAGAGTCCCCTAATCTCTCCCAACCAAATACCCAAGAGAAAATACTCACATATCCCCCTCTGCTCACCAACCCCTTTATTTATACTCATACTCACTAATCCCAAGGCATAACGGAATGCTCAGCTAAAAACCACTCTATATTCAGCGTAACTAATTTCTGCCACCTAGCAGTCCTAATGGGTAGCAAGCTCAATACCTTGGAGAATAGCCCATAGTTCAGCTCTCAAAATGGGACACATACCAATATTGGAGACAAAGCCAACTTTCCAAGACCCTTGACTGTCTTGAATGATACTACCACCATAGGAGATACCATTATTGCTGCAGATAGAAGCATCTGTATTTAATTTATAAAAATTGCTAGGAGGGCAGCACCAGCTTATATTCACGCTCATTTTCCTTGGAATATTAAAGCCAACTTCTAAACTATCTAAAGCATCTTCACTAGATTTAGCTTGATGAATAGCATCAATGAACAAGTGAGCAATCTTCTGTTGATAGTAACCAAAAATACCTGCATTTCTTCTCTTCCATAATAAAACTTGTGGTAGCTTCATTTTGTGTGCTAGGTTATAGATCGAGTTCGTGTTTGTCTAGGCTATTAAGTTTAGGTCCATTAATGATTAAATTTGAGTCCAGTGCACTGTCTATTAATTTATGTGTCCAGATTGCTTTATCTTTCAAGCATAGCATATATTTTGCAATATGATACCAGTGCAATTGATTGATTGACCAACTGCCGATTCCTCCAGATTATTATTATTATTTTTTTCTTATTGAGAGAATTACACATTCTTTTTTTCACCTTTCATCTGATCCAAAATTGGAGCAAACCATTCATTAAGGATAAACGTTGTGAAGATTTTGAGGCTTCAATACTTAATTAACTTGATGCTTCTTGTTCTTCGTTACCTTCTAGTGTAGTAATTAATACTGGAAAGGAGATTTCTTTCTCCTTTCGCCAAGTTTTGTCCATTTTTTTGAAAGTTGTTGAGATTTTTGACATTAAAAATGAGAGTTGTTAAGATATTTGTGTAAAAAGGAGTGGTTCTCCTTAAACATATCTTTTGGAGAGTTAGGTAAACCAAAATGTATAGTTTCAAATAGTCCCTTTCCTGTAAATTGGTGCTCTGCTGGAAAATGAGTGTGAGAGAGTGCAGAAGTGTGTAGAAAGAGTAAGGTACAAAGAAGAAGAAGAAGAAGAAGAAGAAGAAGAAACTAGTGTCTGTGTTATGTATCTTTGTTCTATTTCAACTTAAACTCTCTCATTCTTAAGTTTATTCTGGTTTTCTTTTCAAATCCTTAACGTTATAATTGATATATTTTTTCCTTCTACTTTCTTTCTTATGTATGTCTTATTGTAGCAATTTAGAGCTATTGTCTGATATATTTTTCAGTTCTTGTTCTATTTCGTGTTATATTTTGTTCTATTCTGATCTGTTGCAATTTACATTTCGTGAACTTCATGTTTTATTTCTTTTTTCAACATTTTTTCTTCTTTTGTCGTTTTCTTTTGTTCTATTCTATCAGCCAGTATTTATTCTACTCTTTATCCTGTGTTAGTTAAGAGAAAGAGTTTAAATCAGCACTTTGCCATATTTCTTCCGGAAGTGTTTGTAAGCCATATATTCTGCTGACTTTGAATATTAACCTCCTTGTCAGATTTTTGTCTTTTGATGAACAGCCAGTGGCTGCTGCATCTATTGCTCAGGTGCATCATGCCATGCTGAAAGATTTTCAAGAAGTAGCAGTTAAGGTTAGTGTGCAATTTAAGTCAATTCAATTTTCTTGTGCTTCCACTCCGTATTGCTATATAATTCTCATGGTCTAAATAAATGTGGCAATTTTTTTTTACATGCTTTCAGATTTGAGTGTAATGATGCTCAGGTTGACATGAGAACTACAAAATTTGTGTCACAAGTCCAAACCCAATAATTATATTTATTGAACAAGTTAAATTTAAGACACAAGGAGCACATTTGATATGCTGAGAATAATGGTCATTTATGTGGCGTAAATTTTTTCACTCAAATGACATAGACGTTGTATTTAATATGGGATTATTTGAATCTTATGTTTAACAATGTGTTTGGAAGAGTATTTGTTTTTATGTATATGTTTATTGAAGGTTACTTGTGGAGTTAATCAAATCATACGATACAATTTGCAACATGAATTTATTCTTTGGCTGCTAATTGTAGTTCAGAAAAGCAAGTCATGTGTCATCTTCAGTTTTTTCCACTGCATGATATATTTGCAATTAAAGAATCTGTATGGAGTTAATGCGTGTGGCAGGTTAGCATTATTGTTTTGTCATTGCTTTTTGATTTCTCATTTGCTCTTACTCCAATCATGACTAAGAAAATCAGGCTGCTTCTTTTTCTTCTTGTATTTTCAAAGCTAAACTGTTCTATCAAGTTTGTATTTCATTGTTAGGATCCCTCTTCATTGGGTTAAATTCGAAGCCCCATTGGACGTTCAAATTAATAACATAATAACATTGTCATAGTGATTGAATTGTTCCATCAAATCATCTAAAAAGCTTGATTATCATAAGTTTCTTTGGATTTTATAAGGTCCATCTTGTCTTTTCCTTTTTAAATTATATACAAAGAATGGTTGTCATCTTTCTATATGGACTTTTCATCAAAACTAACGTGGTGCTTTTCAATACATAAAATAACAAACAAAATCATAGCAGTAGTGATGGTGGTGCTAAGTGGTTTGCTATTTCTGGTAGTGGCTATAGCAATTTCGGCGATTGTGGAGCAGTGGCAATAACAATGTTGGTGGGTGTTTCTGGTAGTATTTGTGATTTTACGATCACTGTGTCTAGTTCAAAGTGGATCTGGTGGTGTCAAGTGGTTGTTGTGGATGCGGTAGTGAGGACCATGGACAGTTGGTGTAGCTGTGCATTTAGGAGAAATAGAATACAAATTTAACCAATAAAAGTTCTCAACTTTTTTGGCAATAAAAGCCATATGAATTATGTTGACATCAAGTAGTGCCATCGTAACTAAATTCTTCCAGTGTAGCTGTTAATTACGATTTAATCTTTGAGGATATGGTACCAGATAAAGTTTATAGTATACCTTTATTAGAAATTGTTTGTGCATATGTTCCTCACAGGTTGTTCTAATATTTTTTGGTCATGAATTTCCGAAGCTAGATTGTCAACTATATTCATTCGAGAATTAAAATCCTTATTTGGTGAATTGAAAATAGGGAACCGAATCAAATCATAAAATTTGAGAAGAATCCTCAAAATTAATTAATATCAGCAAATGTCCATATGAAATAGGTAAAGTACATCAAATGAGAGCTGTACAAATATTGAATTAAGCTAACTACAAATGTGCTTTAGAATATCATAATCTTTTTACCCATTGTAATGATATAATGTTATTTATTAGTATAATTCTTAAAATAAATGAAAACTTCTAGAATTTTAGATAGTGATGTTAATTTATGTTTGCTAGAAACTCCCACATATATATTCGATCAAATGATAAAACAATAAACAAAGGATAGTAGGTTAAAACTTAGTAAACGGCACAATAAATAGGTTTCAAAATGGGTATTGTGATAAAAATAGGCAACACTTAATAGAGAAGTGAACATGAACGAAAAAGGAGAGAAAAGTGGAAGAAAGAAACAAATGGTGAGTTTATCTAAAATGTTGAGTTTTATCCATGTATCATATATAAGAACACAGTGGAAAATTAAAATTTTTACAAAACCCGAAATCTTAGAATCGGCTTATGCCATCAAAACTAATTAACCTTAGAAGGTTGAAGATGATTACCTTTGTATTCTTTAGAGTTTTAACTTTGATTCCTCTTCTTGTTGGGTTGTTGCAAACCACAACAATCCAAATTGTATATTTCTAATTGTATCCATACGAAGATTGAAGAACAAAATCCTCAAGGTGATGGTTTGAGTGGTCACTTTGTGCTAGCAATATGAACACTCGTGTTTGAGAGAAAACAGAAATTAATTCTTAATTTCTGATGGAGGCTCTAAGGAATTATGATAACAATTGGTTTATATGTGTTTCCATAAACACCCTAGGGACTAGAGTCCCACTCTACCCAAGAACTAGTTCAAATATCAAAATGCCATGAAAATAGGCTGCCAAATCGCCCACTACCCACACCAACTCACTGATGGGCAAGCTGGCATGTAACTGCCAATGGGCAATGACATGGATGTCTCACTATTGACACGGGCGTGTTGTGTGTGGTGCAGCTACTGTTGGACCATGACGTGGGCATGTCGTGACACGCTCATGTCACAAGTGGTGCAATGGCTGCTGCACCATGACACGCCTGTGTCAATGGTGGCAGGCCACTGCCAGCACCTAACACGGGCGTGTCACCACCAAGACGCCTCTGTAAGCATTGGCACGCATATGGGCGTGCGCCGACTCTACGATTTCGCATCCATGAAACTTTTCTGCGATTGTGACACCGTTCGTCCCGAAAGTCTCTTATATACTTTTGGATTCTATCCAATACCATTTTGCTTGTCCTATACACCTTTAATGCGTATGACCCATTAGATTTTCGGTTATGTTGGCCATTCCGATCAACAATTGATCTCGAGCATATCATGAGCAGTATTTAGCAACACATCATGATCCCTAATTGATTGGAAAGTTAGTGGCTTGACTACGAACTTTTCCATAGACAATTAGTTTCTGTAATTCATCCTTTTACCAGATATACCCCACTCCGTTAAGAGCATTGATTTAGTGTTAGCCTCACTAGATTGACTATGTCATATCTAATCCAAGTGATATTAGATCTTATTCTGAGACTCGTTACTCTATTAGATGTCATTGAAAACCATCTTCATGACATTTCCATTCTGGTTAGAAATTCCCGAGCAATGATCCTAACAAGAGGTCATGGGTATACACTCCTTCCATCAGGAGTGGTGAATCTTTTGTTGGCAACTTAATTACCTTCGAATACCTTAAGTTGTGCTCAATCGCCAACCTATGAGCAATCTCTGTGAGACAACAAGGAATGAAGTCAAAGTACAAAATCAGTATCCAAGATAACATTGAGCACCTCAAGTTTAAGGATACTTGCACCATTGCCATGATGATACTATCACTGACATATGAATAAATCATCCACGTGATTGTCTCATAGTAGGTCATATGCATAACTCTAAACATCTCATGGTTGTCATTATTTGTTACTGAGCTCGTTTATATTATATTTTGTTAATGAGCTCGAGTTTTTGTTATTATTTGTTAACGAGCCAAGCTCGAGCTTGTCTTTATTTGTTAATGAGCCAAACTTGAGCTTAGTTCCTTAAGTATGATAAACGAGCTTTTCACGAGCCACTTGCGAGCTCAATAATTTTTGAATGAGTCGAGCTTGAGCTCAATTATGAAAGCTCGAATCGAGCTCAAGCCGAGTTTAAGCCAGTGATATTTAAACAAGCCGAGCTCGAGCTCATCAATATTCGGCTCGGCTTGGCTCGATTACATCCCTATCCACATAGGCATAACTCTCGAATCAATTTCCAGGTAGGGTTTCACTAGAACCTATGGCTCTGATACCATGTAAAGAAACAAGAATGAAGAGAAATCAATAATTCCATTGATAGTAGAAACTCCTATATATACAACTCTATGAATATAAAATAGGAAACAAATATATAAAGAATAGGAAACAATACAAACTAGGAAATAAATCACTACCTATCCCTAATTATATAAATCAAGCTAATTAGGAATATTATTCAAATATCTTGCAATATCTCACAACAGTGCTGAACAACAAGGTCACTCCCTCCAAACTTATTTTATGTACTTCAAATGGACCTATGAAGAGTTGAATACTTTATTGCCTTTTAGTCCTGATATAAAAGTTCAGCAAACTCAGTGTGAGCATATGGCAATTATGAGTTTTTTGGCTGGTCTTGATTCTTAGTTTGACAGTGCAAAGCCCCAAATCCTTGCTAGTACTGAAATCTCCTCATTACCCTCCATGCTAGTCTTCTTCTTGAAGGCCTACTTGCACCCTATGAGTTTTATCCCTTCGTGTGGGTCAACCAGAGTCCACACTTGGTTTTCGTACATGGAATCTATTTCTAACTTCATAGTTAGTAGCTCCTTGTCAGATTCTGGACTGTTTAGAACTTCTTTGTAAGTCGTTCATTATCTTTTATGAGCAATACATCATTCTGTTAACTAATGAGAAATCCATCTCTTAGGAATAGTGTGTATCCTTCTAGATCTACGAAACTCTTGTGCTTTAGAAGGTTTAGCTACTACTTCATCAATGTGAGTTACAAGCTCGGGTTTAGGCAGTTGATTTGCATTTGCTTGAGTATCTTGAACTTCTTCAGGTTCAACTTTGCTCCCATAGTCTCCTCTTAGAAGAAACTCTTTCTCTAAGAATAGAATATGCTTTGAAACAAACACCTTTTATTCCAAAGTGTGGTAGAACTGATATCCAATTGTTTCTTTTGGATATTGTACAAACACTTGTCAGATTTAGCTTCCAATTTATTTAACATAATCCGCTTCACATAAGCAGGACAAGGATGAATTATCCGATGGTACTCCAACTATCTAACTTGTAACAATTCAGTATCTGAAGTATTATTTGTAACAGAAAACTCTTTAAACTTTAATTTTGTAACATAAAAATACTTGCCGTCCAAATTTGTGAAACTATTTAACGGAATGCTAATGTGGACTTTCTACATCAATAAAAAATTTTCACGTATAAATGCCACATTTACAAAATGGATCCTACAAAAAATTTCATTAGTTAACGTAATGTTTGATTATATTTGGTTTGAGTGAAAGTGAGAGTGGGAAAGTGATGAGAAAGGTGAATTTTTTGTGGGACTCATTTTGTACACGTGAAACTTTTTTGCTGATGTAGAAAGTCCATGTCTGCATTCCGTTAAATGGTTTAACAAGTTTTGATGGTATGTACTTTTATGTGACAAAATTAAAGTTTAATGGATTTTCTGTTACAAATAATAGTTTAGGTACTAAGTTGTTACGAGTTAGATAATTAGAGTACCATCGGTGTAATTCACCCCTTAAGTGCATAACTCTAAAAGGATTTGGGTATATCTACTAAGCCCATCATAGACCTCACCATGTCTAGCAAGGTTCGGTTTTTTCTTTCAGCCACACCGTTGTTTTGTGGCTTGTAAGGTGGAGTCCATTGAGATAATATTCCATTATCCCTAAGATAATCTCGAAACTCATGGCTCAAGTTCGATCTGATTTAAGTTTTTTAATAATTTTGCGAAGTTGTTTCTTTACTTCACTTTTGAATTCTTTAAATTTTTCAAAGGTTTTGGATTTGTATTTCATAAGATACATTTACTCATATCATGAGCAATTGATAAGGGTAATGAAGTAGATGAAATGACCTCTGGCATGTATAGACATTGGATCACATATATTTGAATGTATTAGGTCTAATGACCCATTTACACATCCACCATTTCTCTTAAAAGGTAACTTTGTCATCGTCTAATAAGCAAGATTTACATATATCATATGATTTATAATCAAATGACTCTAAGCTACTATCTTTGTGTAGCTTAGTCTTGAGTTTCTCACTTGTGTGGCCAAGGCGACAATGCCATAAATATGATAATTTTAAGTTATCTTGTTTTAGCCTTTTATTGTCATCGATATTTAAAATTGGATTAGATGTATCTAATATGTATATACCATTGCATAATGTACCATTTGCATAATAGAATACTATTGTTAATAAAAGTTAAATGAAATCTACTCTTATTCAAATAAGAAATTGAAATGATATTCTCTGTCAATGCAGTACATAAAAACAATTATCCAAATTTAAAATAAGTCCACTAGGGAGTGTTAATAAATAGGTTCCTACAGCTAATGCAGGAACTCTTGCTTCATTTCCAACGTGCAGGTTCAACTCTTCTTTGTTGAGTTGCCTAATGTTCCTTAGGCCTTGCATATCAGTACATATGTGTGAGCCACATCCAGTATCTAATACCCATATTTTATTATTAGAAATAGTATTAGCTTCAATGACATACCTGAAGTAGATGGGGCATCAAATGCCTTCTTCTTTAAGGACTTCAAATAGGCTTTATATTTCATCTGCTAATGACCATCCTTGCCACAGTGGAAGCAAGTCCATTTCAGGGCAATCTCTTTTGCCTTCTTCTTGGCAACGCCTCCCTTAAGCTTCATGGACTTCTTGTTCTTCTTCTTAGAACTCGAAGAGTCCACCAGCATTACAGCCTTACTCTCCTTCTTGATAGAAAACTCAGTTGTCTTGAGCAAATTGATGAGCTTAGGCATTGTGGATGTAATCTTATTTATCATATAATTCAGCACAAATTGTGCATAACTATCGGGCAAGCTAGTGAAAATTAAGTCTATACTCAATTCGTGGTCCATCACAAAGCTCAAAGGACCCAGCCTCTCAATGTGCCCATTCATCTTCAGTGCATGTTGCACCGGAGATGTCCCCTCAACCATCTTAGAGCGGAAAAGCAGCTTGGATATCTCAAACCTTTCATATCTCACTTGCTCATCGAAGAGCTCCCTAAGATGGAAGACTGGTGTTGGCATCCATAGCCTCATGTCGTTTTTGCAATGACTTTAAGGCGAGCATTATATAGCCCGCCAACTCGCTATCATCTAAGTGCTTCTTGTATGCCAAATGATCATCATTAGTGGCATCGTCAGTAAGTGGGGTGGGAAGCAGCTCATCTAGGACAGGCTATTTTCTCGGCTTTGAGAACTATTCTCAAATTCCTAAGCTAGTCCAAGAAGTTTGGTCCTGTCAACTTGTTTGACTCCAAAATAGATCACAAGTTCACGTTTGATGACATGATGATAATTCTAATAACCTAGATGTAAAAAGATCAGTTAGAAAATGTACATGAAATACATGATTATTAGGTCTCCCACTATTTTATTGCGAACCCATAGCCCTCACCATGAATCTAAGAGAACCTATGTGGAAGTTTTCCTAGTCGGTCGATATCGAATCTCTCTAAGAATGATCTTGGGTTTGCCCAACAAGCCACCTTAGGTCCAAAAGTAGGTATCTGATCCATATCAATTGCATTCTTGTGCAACTGTCGAATTTAGTGCTATTAATTGTTGATGTGTGCACTCATTGGGTTGTTAACTCTTGATGCGTGTACATCTTATGTACACTTACCCAATTTCATCTTTGTCCATTTCAACCTTAGGTATGCCCAACAAGCTGATGCGTTTAGTTAAAGCTGGCACATTAATCATGAAATCTAATTTCGATGGTTGGGTTTGTCCAACAATCATAACTCTAAAAGAACTCTCGTTCTCGCCATATTAATGGAAGACATAAGCTTTAATGTTGTTTAAGCGGGGTTTTTTTGTTAATTTAGTCTCATTTATTAACTACCATGCATTATACATTCACCATCACAAAAATATATATAGTTATATTAACTACATGGTATGATTATGGACATACTGATATTAATCCCTTGAGCCAAAAAGGAATTGATTAGGTCTCTTAGGTATATGCATGAGTTACAACCTAAAAATAGAAATCAAATTCCTATTTCTAAGTCTTTTTATTTATGGCACCACCTCCTTGTTTCTTTCTTCTTTGCATATCCAATCTATTATAATCCTATGTAATCTAATTATATATTCTAAAATAGAAAACTTCAATTTACTTTTGAGGGGAGTGAGATGAGAAAATAAATACACGAGAATGAAGAAGAGACAGACATGCAAACCCTATTTACCATGAAACAAAATTAATCATGTATGCTCAATCACATTGACTTAAGTTCGTAATCATCTATCATGCATACTATATACTCCTAACATGCATTCTCTAATGCATAAAGAAAGGTAAAACAGGAAATGACAATTTTGGATTCCAATTTGTAAAATTTGGTTAAAACTCGTAAACTGAAATAGCCTACTAATGTTGATTAGGTTAATTCTACTTTATATGTGATTTCCAGGGATAATTGTGCAAATGGTATCAAACCGCATCACTTTGTTACAATTTGATACCAAACCTTTTAATTGTTGCAATTTGGTACCAAAGTCAAAATTTTAGTTAAACAAGATGCCATATCGGCTTTTTTGACTAGAATTTTGACTTGGGTGCTAAATTGTAACATTTATGATAGTTTTGGTACCAAATTGCAACAATTGAAAAATTTGGTACCAAATTGTAACAAAGTGATAAGAGTTGGTGCCATTTGTACAATTAGCCTGTGATTTCCATGTGGACTTTAATCCTTTTAATCATGCTAACATTAAAATTCCATATTTTTAGAAATTAATTCAAAATTAATTCACTTTAAGTCCAAGTTATAATGATGTCAAAATTAAACAATTTAATTCTATCATACACACCACTATCTAGTTATACTAGAAATGAAATTGCTTAACTTAAATTGATTCAAATCAAAACCAAAAAATTCTAATAAATTCCAGTAACTTAAATCATCAATCTAAGCATCTATAAGTCAGCTCAAGCCAATTAAAACAATTTAGAACAAACCAAATCATTAAGCCTAGTGAAACAATATACAAGACACTTAAATTGACACATTCATCAATTAGAATCATTTTGGAATTTCTAAATCGAGCAAAATTATTTTGTCATGCATTCAACATCAAAATAACATAATAATTATCACTTAAATATGATACAAAGGTGTTGGAACCAAAATTGACATATACAAAATTTTGCGAACAAAACAGCTTCGTTCGGGCACACAAAATAGTCTGGATTTGTCTCTTGGTTACAAAATTATTTAAAACGATATTAATTAAAACTTTGGAGCTATTTAGATGTTAAAACACATTCTTAACATGTTAAATTAATGTTCATATAATCACATTATGAAAACACATCAAATAGCCCCATCAGTTACACCATACATCATTAGATCATGCAAAATTTAGTTTTCACCCACTTTGATCATAAATCTGAATTTCACTAATTAAATCATATTCAATCCAATTTTCAATCATAATTATATCCTTTAATTATCTCATGATCATATTATGAAAGAAAAGTAAAATAGAAACGAATATGCAATCAAAATAAATTTTTAAAACAATGGAATATGAAAATAGTTATAATACCAGTGTTGGGTTTTGTACATGTATATGGAATTTGACAAATCTTGAAACCTTAGAATCATCTTATGCCGTCAAAACTAATTAACCTTAAAAGGTTGAAGAGTATTACCTTTGTATTCTTTAGAGTTTTAACTTCGATTTCTCTTCTTGTTTGGTAGTCACAAACCATAACAATCCAAATGCAATGTCTCTAACGGTATCCACGCAAAGATTGAACGACAAAACCCTCAAGGTGATGGTTTGAGTGGTCACTTTGGGTTAGCAATATGAACACTCCTGTGTTTGAGAAAAAATTGAAATTAACTCTTAATTTCTGGTGGAGGCTCTAAGGAATTCTGATAAAAATGGGTTTATATGTATTTCCATAAACATCTCAGGGTCTAGTTCCATTCTACCCTATGAACTAGTTCAAATATCAAAATGTCATGAAAATGGACAGCTAGATTGCCCACTACCCACACCAGTCATCCACCAACTCACTGATGGGTGAGCTGGCATGTAATTGCTAGAGGGCAAAGGCATGCTCGTGTCACTATTGACATGGACACGAGCGTTGTGACATGCTTGTGTCACAGCTGCTGCACCATGACATGCCCGTGTCAATGCTAGTAGGCCATTACTAGCACCTGACACGGGCATGTCACCAATGACATACCTGTGTTAGTGCTGGCATGCCTACGGGTCTGCACCTACTCGACGATTTTGCACCCACGAAACTTTTCTGCGATTGCGATACCACCAACCCAAAAGTCTCATATACTTTTGGATCCTATCCAATACCATTTTACTTGTCCTTCACACCTTCAGTGCGTATGACCCATTAAATTTCTGGTTATGTTGGCTACCCAGATCAACAATTGATCTTGAGCAAATCATGAACTGTATCTAGCAACACATCATGATCCCTAATTAATCGGAAAGTTAGTGGTTTGACTATGAACCTTTCCATAGACAATAAGTCCGTGCAATTTGTCCTTTTACCAGACTATGCCCACTAAGTTTGGAGCTTGGATTTAGTGTCAGCTCCTGCTAGACTGTCATATGTAGTCCAAGTGATGTTAGATCATGTCTTGAGACTCATTACTCTATTAAACATGTTATTGAAGAACATCATGACATTTCCATTTTGGCCAGATATTCACGAGTAATGATTTTGACAAGAAGCCATGGGTATACACTCATTCTATCAGGAGTGGTGAATCCTTTATTGGCTTATCTCAAGTTGTACCCAATCACTACCCTATGAGCGACATCTGTGAGACAACAAGGAATAGAGTCAAAGTACAGAATCAGTATCCAAGATAATCTTTAGTACCTCAAGTCTAAAGATATTTGCACTATTGCTGTGATGAAACTATCATTGACATATGAGTAGATCATCCATGTGATTGTTTCATAACAGGTCATCCAATGTACTTAACTATACTTAGCAAGCATCCACATGTTAACTTTAAACATCTCATGCTTACAGTTTATGAGATCTATTGCTTGATCCAATGAAGGAGTATAACATGTGTTAGTCTATTCCGACCAACATTATCCTGTCTTGTTGATTTTATGACTAGGGATAGTTTAGATACAAGCATAATTACACATGATATGAATTTCAATATCATGCTCCTATCATGATTTTCTTCATGCTATTTTTTGTATCATGAACTTCATTAAATGATATATGATCTAAATCTATTTATAAAGAAATGAACATCAAATTAATGAAAATGCCTTTTGTTCATATTCAATGAAACTGTACAATGAGTGCTAAAATTGATTGGTTTTAGAGCACTTTTCTAATATAAAATACCTAAGAAGGATTTAAACAGACTTTTCTTGGTCAATTGAATACCTAAGGAAGGTTTAAGTACACTTGTCTTGTCAAATTGAATACGTAAGGGACGGATTACGTAGACTTTTTTCTGTAAGTTGAAGTTAAATATTATATGTTGCAGGGTGAATTCTTCTGCCCAATGAGAAAAGAATTGACTGGTTGGATCAATTTACCTAATTAATTATTCAATGCTCGAAATTGTCATGACTTGGATTATTTTTGCTCAGCCTATAAATTTGAATTGGTAGAGGCGGAGAATTGAATGGAATCATATGATTTAAGTTGAGAATCATACAATTTTAACAAAAATGGAATTGGAAAAAAATGATTTTTTTTTCCTTAAAGACATATTAATTGATTACATTACTCTAATGAATTTTGCCATAAATGAGAATATTCATGTTGATCACTAGTTCAAAGAACATGCTTTAAGCAAAATACTTTTTTCCTTGATCTCTTCCCACTGCTTTTTTTTTTTTTAAATAATTTTTGGGTATTTTTGAGTGAGTATAATAATGTTGTATACTTAGATTGGTTTCTTTTCTGCAAATAGGTACAATACCCTGGGCTAAAAGACCAGATGAAAATTGACATAACAACCATGTCCTTCCTTTCCAAATCTGTTACATGGGTACGTGCTAAATGTTTTGAATTTTTGTTTAAATTTTATGTTGGTCAAAAGGTATTGTTTTGATGAAACTTGCCTAGATATTTCTTTTGATGATTTTTTATTTTATTTTATGATTAAATTGGAAGTAAGTATGTGAATAAGGGGAGTATTAGTCTGTTGCTTTTTTTTTTTTAAATAATAAATGAAAGCTAAAAAATAATATTTTTTTGGATTAGCAGTTTCCCAGGAAGATCTATGAATGCTAAGTCTAGATTTTCTATGGAGATTTTGGTGTTGGGTTCACATGGCAATTACATTTTATATATTTGACTTATGACAGTATTATTTCACATTACGATGATGGTTGTGGTGTCTGTTCAATTTTTTCTTTTTGTTAAGAAGGAAACAATGTGACGCAATAGAAGAAATGTTGAGTACATAGCAACACTATAGAGGCTAAGTGTTTGGATTTTAGTAGAACTAAATAGAGTATATGCATTGCAATTTTAGCAATGGAGTACTTGCATGCTGTGGATGTTCCTTAAAGCACTCATTTTATATATATAGACGATTTTATAAGAAAGGAATGGGAAAAACCAAAAGGACGTTAACCCTATGAATAAAGGAGAATGCGTGCCATGGCTCTTTATGTATTCCTAAATTTCCAGCTAAGGATAAGGAGTTCTGTAACATCACAACAGCTATGCTGTATGGAAGTCTATGAGAGTAAAAAAGCATGTATGAAATGAAATTGGCAGAAACATAGTGCGAAGCTGTAATTTTGGGAACTCATGGATAGTCAATTAGAAATGAATATGTATATTGGAAGGTGAAGGTGGCATATTGAGGAAAATATGAGAGAAGAGAGATTGAGAAGGTTTTAACACGTGCTTCATAGACCCACAAATAATTCAGTATGAGAAATGGGCATTTTGAGGTTATTGGGGATGAGGAAGGGAGATATACATGTTAACCTGGGATGATGATGCAGGGTAAAAAGTGGGAAAGGATTTGACAGCTCTATACCTTTCTGAACATGAAGGTCAAAGTCGGTTGGAATGGATAAACAAGATCCATGTAACCTACCCCAACATGTCTAGGATCAATATTAAGTAAGAGCTAAGTTTAATGTCTGTGAATATGTTATTTCTAATCCAGATTTTGTTGACAGTGTGTCCAAATTAGATGACTTGGTTATTGGGAAAGCAAATATTTAAGGGTAAATTACTAAGACACCTTTGAGGTTTGGTTAAATACACTATTTAGTCCCTTCATTTTTGGAAATATATTTTGAAGTCTCTCAATTTGGTTCCGTTAACTAAAAAAGACCCTCTATTACTTTTGAATAGAATATTCTGTTACTCAACTAAAAAAATATCCAAATACCATTATTTATATTTTGACAAATTTTACATTTTGTTAACTTCAAAAATACATTAAAAAGGACAAATTTGATATTTTGGTATCAGGTTGATGATATTAAAAAATTTTTGGTATTTTTTTAGACAAGTAATGAAGGGCAAATTTGACATTTTGGTTATTTGTAGTGGCAAAAATAGGGCTAGATAGTGTATTAATGTAAACCTGATGGACTTCGTAATGTATTTCTAAAAATGAAGGTACTAATTGGTATATTCAACTAAATCTCAAGAGTGTTCTAGTAATTTATCAAATATGTAATCTATATTAAAGCTGCAAGCATGAAGTCTGCGTGAGTTAATTGCATAATGCAAGTAGGCATTTGTGTGTTAATAGAGAAACACACAAGGTACTTTTTGAAAGTGTCAATGTGCTAAACTTCAAGGAATGTTTTTGAAGTTATTCCAATCAACTCAAAAGCATAATGTGAGTAGGGATGCTTGTGAGTCGGGACGAGGTGTCAGGGATCGCCATTCGGTACAACCAAAAATCGAATGAGTTGGCGTAAATGTTTTAACCCTAATGGGACCAATCCATTGATCTTCAGAGACTGGATCCGTTGGCATCCCTTATTCTTTTACTGCCCGTTTGTTTTACGGATTGTCTAAGTCATAGGATTAATGCAAAAATCAAGGTATTAAAAATTATAATATTTACACTTGAAAAGCAACTTCATCCTATTTAGTTATTCTTGATAGAATGAGTTGGAGAGATAAAATTAGCAGCAAAAACACATTATTGCAGTGAGTTTCTGAAGGCATGGTTGAAGGATTAATTGAATCAAAGAATGGGAAGGGGGAAAATTCTTTGGTGATGATGCTTGATTGCTCAAGAAAAAGAAGAAATGAAAAGGCATAAGCTGGTCATGGTTTAGAGTAGCTAGTGACTGGTGTGCAGTGATAGCTGCAGCAGCTCTCACCAAAACTATATAATCAATACTTCCCTTACTGCAAGTATTAATATTTAAATATTTGAGTCAAGTGCTACAAACCTTCACTAACAAGCATTAGTATTATAACTTATTGGATAATGTTGTACATATATGTTTCTATTTGTTCCCTAATTCTATCATGTATTTTTGTTAGAATTACTTCTACTCACTTGAATGAGTTGCTCATCCTTTTGAGTTTAATCTTTTCTCTACAGTTTTTCCCTGATTATAGGTTTGACTGGCTGGTATCTGAATTTTTGAAGGCTATTTCCTTAGAACTTGGTGAGTATAATATCTTGGTTAGCGTCTCTTTTATCTTTTGAGTACATATAAACATGTCAATTCCTCCCTTCACTCTTTATATTCTTGTAACTCTAGTATTCATATGGGGACAAATTGCCTCTTAGGAATCATTTGGTTGTCTTACAGTCTTCTAGATTCCTGTTAACCTTCTTCAAAACTGCTCAGAAGAGGTTGGACTAATAGGGCTTGACTGTGGTTTTCAAGAGTTAAACGAGGGTTAATTATATGAAAGATACCAAAACTTGTCACTTTGTTATAAGTTGGTATCAAAACTTTTAATTGTTTTAGATTGTTACCAAAACTTTCAAAAATATTGCAATCTAGTATCCGAAGTCAATTTCTAGTGTTGCAATGTCAAATTGGCAATGACACGTCATGTGAACTTCCACTTCAATTTAAAGTGATTTAGATATTTTTTATCTTTAAATATTACTAAACGGCGTCCTTTTTACATGTATTCTTTGTAGCAAAAAAGCTGACGTGAAAATTCACGTGTTATGACATTGCTAATTTGATATTCCGGTATTGGAAATCGATTTTGGATACCACATTGTAACATTTTTGAAACTTTTGGTATCAATCTACAACAATTAAAAGTTTTAGTACCAATTTGTAATAAAGTGACAAGTTATGGTACCATTCATATAATTAACTGGTTAAACAATTTAGTGGAAAGAAACAAAAAAAATGAGCACAAGAGATAAAAAGAATTTGCTGGATTACTTATATAAATAAAGAGTAAGTCAAAGGGTAGGTCTCATTTAGACTGCAATTGTGAATGAGAACAGGTATGACACTTTGTACTGCCCTTGATATGACAAACAAAACTTTAGTGCGATTCCACTATGTAATTGTACTTATGCACAATAAAGTCTTATCACCTCTTTGAGTTTCCTATTATAGATAATTTAATAAACTTCATTTACTGAACAACTTTTTTCCCATTTTGCATGAATTTTGGGGACATTGTTTTCCAACGTCGGTTTGTTATTTAAAGTTATTCACTACTCAAATACAGATGCTGGCACAGTCCCATGAGATAGATCTAGTTGTAGGGCAAGTAGCATGCCCTGAAAACCAAGTGAATAGAATAACCTGTGTTTTGAGATTTTCATCCTTTTCTACCTATATTTGTTAATATTAATTTTTCATTAGAGGGAACTCTATGATTTCAACTCTGCTTTTAATAAAAACTTATTTTACTCTTTCGTCACTTGCATTGCTTCTAAATACAACTAGGATAACAACATTAAATAAGACAACGAACCACCATATAAGGACTAGATAACGTCCAATCATGTTGACACATTAAAAGAAACTGGGCAAAAATAAGATAACTGACCTAACATGAATTAAAACTAATAAAAGTTATGCTTCTGCTGCCGCCTGACTATAACTGCTTCCGTACACTAGTAACTGCAACTCCAGAGTTGACAATGAGTTTGTAACAGATGCTTATAACCATGATTGTCATAATGAGAGATCTTGATTTTAGTTGCTTGCATAACATCCACTTGTTAAGCTCTCCTAGATAAATAGAAAAATGCAATGTTCTTCTATTCTGTGGTTATGCATTATGCAGATTTCATACACGAAGCAAAAAATTCTGAGAGGACTGCCAAAAATTTTAAAAATAAGAAGATTGTAACAGTTCCTTGTATATTTTGGGTAGGTAGTTCCCTTCCATTACTGTTTTCACATTCTATCATTTTGAATTATTGCTACTATGTTTCTACAGTTCCAAACTATGTTCATGTTTGTCCTAAGATAATTGCATTTGAATGCTTCCAGGAGTTTACAACAAGTGAGGTTCTGACAATGCAGTTTTGTCGGGGGCACAAGGTATGTTGAGCTTGCTGGATATGTAGAAAAAAACAATAGGAAGAAGAAGAAGAAAAAAATCTGAATCTCTTTCTCTTATTTTGATAGAAAAATAAATTACATATTTATAGAGGAAGAAAGACTCTAGAATCCCTACAATAAAGGAAATAATCAAATAATCAACGATAAAGGAAATAATCAAATAATCAACAATAAAAGAAATAATCAAATATGGAATCCTTATAATCAAGAAAATAACAAATTTTTCCTTGATTATAGGATTTTATTCTTAAAATCATATCGAAGAATCCTATATACAGCTTCTAAGAGTTCTTTATACGGTGAATGCATATATTGGCTTACCATACTTGCTGCAAAAGCAATATTAGGACGGGTGTGAGATAGATAAATCAATTTACCAACCAATCTTTGATATCTTCCTTTGTCTACTGGGATTCCATATTTAATTTCACCAAAATTGACATTGACTTCTAATGGAGTATCTGAAGGCTTACACCCACTCATTCCAGTCTCATTTAAGAGATCGAGTATATATTTTCTTTGTGAAACTACAATGCCCTTCTTTGATCTTGCCACTTCCATCCCAAGAAAATATCTTAGCTAGCCCAAGTCCTTAATTTCAAACTCGATTACTAGGCATTGCTTCAGTCTTTTTAGTTCCTCTAAATCATCTCCAGTCAAAATTATGTCATCAACATAAACAATTAAAACGGAGATCTTGTTTTAAGTTGATCTTTTTGTGAATAGAGTATGATCAGATTGACCTTGACTGTATCCTTGCCCTTCAACAAACTTTGTGAATCCTTCGAACCAGGCTCTAGGGGATTGTTTGAGTCCATATAAGGACTTTTTCAGTCGGCACACCTTACCTCCAAATCCTTCATCAAAACCAGGTGGAGGTTCTATGTAAACCTCTTCTTCCAAGTCCCCATTTAAAAAAGCATTTTTTACATCAAGTTGAATGAATGACCAGTCAAGATTTGCTGCAATAGATGAAAGGACCCGAACTGTATTCAACTTGGCTAACGGAGAAAAAGTCTCTGAATAGTCTACTCCATAGGTCTGAGTATAGCCTTTAGCTACTAATCGTGCCTTGTATCTTTCCAAGGATCTGTCTACATTATACTTTAGGGTAAACACCCACTTGCATCCAACCACAACTTTTCCATTTGGTAAATCGACTTCTTCCCAAGTAGAATTCTTTTCCAAGGCTCTCATCTCCTCAAAAATAGCTTTCCTCCACCCGGGAACCTTTAGAGCTTCATGAACATTGTTAGGAATAGAAACACTAGATATCTGGGAAATAAATGTATGATAAGAAGAAGAAATATTTTTATAAGACACAAAATTGGACAAAGGATGCTTTGTGCAAGATCTTACACCTTTCCTAAGAGCAATGGGGAGATCATCAGTTTGATAAGAAGAATTGGACTCAAAATTACCTGAACATTTTCTGGCACTTCAAAAGAACCATTGTGAATTTCAAGATTCAACCTTCGATTAGACTCTTGGTGTTCTAGTGGAATTGTGGTTTGTCTTTTTTGTGCTAGGTATTCCTTTGAATAAACAAGACCTTTATATCGCTTTCCATCTATTTCTGTCACTTTGTTAGTGTTATTTTGAGATGGAATTATCTCACCCAAATTATGCAAGACATCATCATGGAACAAATCAACTCTTAAATCAGAACTATTTAAAAAATCATTTACTCTCACCCTGAAGATAATAGTTGCTATAATAAGAAGTTCCTTCAAAAAAAGTGACATCCATAGATACAAATGATTTCCGTGAAACTAGATCAAAACATTTGTAACCTCTTTGATTAGTGGGATAACTAACAAATATGCATTTATAAGATTGTGGATCAAATTTTGACTTTTGTGGGTCATGATTATGAACAAATGCCACACTACCGAAAATTTTTAAGAGAATATCAGTTATTAGCCGAGTGTGAGGAAAACTTTCAGTGAAAACTTTCATAGGTGTTTTCAAGTCCAAAATTCGTGTAAAAAGTCTGTTAATCAAATAAGTGGCTATTAAAACTGCTTCTCCCCAAAGATATTTAGGCACTTTAGTTGTAAAAACCATAGCCCTAACTATTTCAAGTAGAAGTTTGTTTTTTCTTTCAGCCACTTCATTCTGTTGAGGTGTATTACTACATGATCTGTGGTGAATAACTCCTTTTTCGGCAAAAAAAAATTCTCTAATACGTTATTGAAAAATTCCTTACCGTTATCATTTCGAAAAATCTTAATCTGAGTCTGAAATTGTGTTTGAATCATATTATAAAAATCTTTAAACACATTTCCAGTATCGGATTTGTCTTTTAACAAGAAAACCCATGTGACTCTACTATGATCATCAATAAAAGTAATGAACCAATGTTTTCCAAACAAAGTTGACACTCTTGAAGGACCCCAAATATCACTATGAATCATGGTAAATGGTTTTGATTTTTTATAAGGTTGTAATGGAAAAACAAAACGATGATATTTTGCTAATTCACACGATTCACATCGAAAAACAAATTGAGTTTTATTCATAAATAACTTTGGAAACAAATGTTTTAAATATTGAAAATTAGGATGTCCTAAACGATAATGCCATAACAAAATCTCACTATCACTAGAAACAGACAGAGAGTTGAAACAAGCCTGCTGATCTTGTCTTTCAAAGGTCAACCTATCCTCAAAAAAGTATAGACCACCATTTTGCCTAGCAACCCCAATTGTCTCCCCCGAGGTTAAATCATGAAATGCACAATGAGAAGACAAAAAATTAACACAACATTTATGATCAATGGTTAATTTGTTGTCTGACAAAAGATTATATGATAATTTAAGAACATGGAGAACTTTTTTAAGGTGTAGTGATGGAGAAATTGACACTATCCCTTTTCCTGCAATAGTGGCAAAGGAACCATCTGCAATTTTAACTTTTTGATTACCTGCACAAGGCGAGTAAGTGGAAAAAAATTGCGAAGTACCGGTCATATAGTTGCACCTGAATCTAATATCCAAGAGCTAGTAAACTTTGAAGACACAATAGTTGCAATAGAAGAAATATCTGATTGAGCAATAGAACAAGATGGAATAGAAGAATTTCCCAAAGAAGTAGATTGAAACATTTTATATAAATGCTCTAATTGTTCCTTTGTGAAGGGAAGAGATTCTGAGGTTGATTGCTACCCTGAATCTGAATTACTCACTTGGAATGCTCGAGCATCTCCCCCTGGCTTGTTATCACCACCCGATTTCTACTTTCCATTTGTAGGTTTACTATGTAACTTCCAGCAAGTTTCACGAGTATACCATGGCTTTCGACAAAGCTCACACCAAGGTCTAGTCTTTCCCTCACGTCTATCTCCTTCAATTTCAGTATTTTGAGCCATAAGTGCAGATCCTTCACTCTCTGGTTTTGTACCATTATCGTTTTTCAACATCACTTGTTATCGAGCTTCTTCCCTACATACTTCAGAGAACACTTCCCGTATGGAGGGCAATGGTTTCCGCCCCAATATGCGTCCCTGAACTTCATCAAGTTCTTTATTTAAACCTGCCAAAAAAAACAAATACTCTACTTCTTTCTATTTTCATTTTGTACTAGGTACTATCACCTGCGCTTTCCCATTCCTCTTCTTCAAATAAATCCAATTCCTGCCAAACAACCATCATATCATTATAATATGTAGTCACTTCACGATCTCCCTGCTGCATTTTTCACATTCTAGTGTTCAGTTCATATAGTTGTGAATGATTATCCAGATCTGAATGTGTTTCTTTTACAGCATCCCACACATCACATGCTGTTGGAAGAAACATGAAGGGTTTGTCGGTGGCTGGTTCCATAGAGTTGATCAACCAAGCTGTCACCAATGAGTTCTCTGACCTCCACTGCCTATATTTAGGATCATTTGTGGCTGGCGGTTTCACTTCACCATTCAAAAAACCTAATTTCCCTTTGCCGTCTATCACTAACTTTACGGACTGGGACCATTCAAGGTAATTTTTGCCATTCAACTTATGAATGGTGATTTGTAGGGAATTATCATGTAGAGAAACAACTGCTGAGTTTCCTATTCCCTCTGAAGACATCATGGCGCTACTACCATCAGAAGACGTTGACCTAGAGTCGACCATAGCGGCTTTGTAATCCATGGTCAAACCTAGGGCTCTGATACCATGTAGAAAAAACAATAGGAAGAAGAAGAAGAAAAATCGGAATCTCTTTTTTCTTATTTTGACAGAAAAATAGGTTACATATTCATAGAGGAGGAACGACTCTAAAATCCCTACAATAAAGGAAATAATCAAATAATCAAATATAGAATCCCTACAATCAAGAAAATAACAAATTTGTCCTTGATTATAGGATTTTATTCTTAAAATTATATCTTTCCTAATTTACCAACACTCTCCCTCAAGTTGGTGCAAAGATATCGATCATGCCTAACTTGCCAACTTAAACTTCAAATGGTTGTCTTAGTAAACCTTTGGTTAGAATATCTGCAACTTATTGTGCGGTGGGAACAAAAGGAATGCAAATTGTCCCTTCTTCTAGTTTTTCTTTTATAAAGTGTCTATCAATTTCAACATGCTTCGTTTTGTCATGAAGGACTGGATTGTGAGCAATATTGATAGCTGCCTTATTGTCACAAAACAATTTCATAGGCAAGTTAACTGGTCTATCAAGCTCTC